>RJWM01001322.1:0-159556 GCA_004363535.1 Dasyprocta punctata | reverse complement strand
TGAAGGGCACAAATATCAGCAGTATTCAGCTATCCAAATCCAACCTAATGACATTCTGTTCCGAGAGTCTGGGATGTCAGAGATGCCATTCAACCTCAGTGACAATTGTTTCTGCTTTCTTTTCCTAAGTGGAGGGTTTTTTTTTTTTTCTCTTTTTGGTTGTTCCCCACCCCCCTCCAAAGAGAGGCTATCTTTTGACATGGTCAGCTATAAACCTTCACTGAAGCAACAGACATGAAGAATGAAGTAGTTTTATGTTAATACACAGCTTGGGGAGGTGATGCCAATTTCTGCCTCTGCCAGTGAACCAGGGAATCTATGCAGATTTAAGATGCACAGCTTTTCCTTCCTCCCTGGTGGGGCCTTACTCCTATGGCAAAGTTGCAACTGTGTCCTGTTTGAAAAATACTTTCTGTAGATATTTATCATTTTTACTTTAAGTTAGGTTTGTTTTTAATATATGAGGGGACACTGTATTTAAAAGCAATCCCATAAAGTTAAAAAAAAAAGTTGTAAACATCATCTGAAGGTGAAGACTTAATGATAGAGTAATGGCATTTTCAATTTGCTCTCCTTCTTCTTGAACTTCACTGGGTCATTGATATTTACTTATTTATTTTTATTTTAAAAATAGTAAAATCCAACAAAACACAACATGACAAAGCCAATCAAAGCAAAGTTGCAAAATTGGCCCAGAACGTCAAAGCAGGATACTAGGAAAACAACAGTAGCTACTATAGTATATCTTGTTATCTTCACAATAGTTGTCCATTCCATCAGGTATAGCAAAATCAAACCAAAAACAAAACAGAATAAGACCAATTGAAGCAGAGTATTGAATAAAGCAAAGCAATCAGAACAAAGCAAAACAGTGAAAACAATATTGGATTTTAAAGACAAGATAGAAAAGGAGATTCCCCCTATTTGCTATATTGCATACTGTCATCCTCCCAACAGAT
Organism: Dasyprocta punctata; assembly: GCA_004363535.1. Lineage (NCBI taxonomy): Eukaryota > Metazoa > Chordata > Mammalia > Rodentia > Dasyproctidae > Dasyprocta > Dasyprocta punctata. Next base: position 158,597 of record RJWM01001322.1, on the reverse strand, counting down.
GCTCAGACCACTGGTCCCAGGCCTGCAAAATCAACCAAACAATACAAGCATTTAGTTGCTTTATGTACCTTAACTCAGCCTGTTCTCTGAACCAATGGGTTGCTTACAGGGTGAGGGTGGTTTAATTCTCAGGCTGTGCACTGGTAGGCTTATGGGAGGTGCTGACTGCTCTCTTCCTGAAAGCTGCTTGGCTGGCACGGCTTACCAGAAAGGCTGGCTAGCTGGTTTCGTGTTGGATCCTCCCATTCCCAGCATGGCGGGTTCTTGGGAGGCACTGACTTTTCTCTTCCTGGAAGCTGTGCAGCTTTATATGTTTTTTTTTTTAAACAAACACTTAAAATGTGATAAACCTCCCTCTGTAAAGAACAAATGAACTTGATAAACTCAAACTACAAACTGTAAAACATATCCATCTAATAATATTAATTCTAGGTTAAGATGCTGGTCCACATGAAAACTAAATGCACATGACCTTGTAAAATATAGGCAATTGGCATCTGACCCCAGATCTCCTGGTTAAAGAAATTTCCCTGTGGACTTTGGATGAAGGAGAGTGAACCAAAAAATGAATGAATTGCAACATGGAATGCTTGTGATTTAAAGGAGATAATTCTCTCTGTGATGGTTAAGCTTAATTAATTGTATACTTGATTGGCTTGGAATGGAGCTAGGGAATTAGTAAAACACACTTCAGGGTGTGTTTGTGTGGGCCAGGAGGCCTGACCTTGGGTACTGTATCTGGTGCTGTTGCCTTGCTCTGCTTCCCAGTCACTATGAACTAAGCAGCTCTGGTCCACTATGATAGTCCTGTCTTGGAACCAGTCAACCATGGACTGAACACCCTGAAACTCTAAGCTTAATTGTGGTAGGGTCCCATACAATGTGTGGGAGCAGGAATTTTTGCAATGTAGTAATACCAGCCTCTGTGTAGTTCTGAGGAAACTCTGTAGCATAAATCATACCCAACCAGACTGCAGAATGTTAATGCATACCCAACCAGACTTTAAAATGTTAGTGTATGCCCATATAAAGGAGACAAATACACAAAAGTTGTATAAAAGAATGCAACTGCTCTGTGTCCTGTACTCAGCCTTTGGATATGAATTTGCTGAATCAGTGATGACACAGATAAAGCTGTTTCCTGGGAAAAAGAACTCAGTACCCTGTTTTTCTACATGAAAATTCTGCAGCATTTCTGGGGGCTCCTGGCTAGGATTTGGAGACAGTGTTTTTCCACCTTTTTTGTCACTAGAGTCTGAAACTTGGTGCACCTGGAGAAGGAACCTCATCCAGAGACAGCAGACCATTTGATCTGTAGGGGAGGCTAGTCGCTCCTGATATGCCGGGGTGAGAACTCTAGAGGAGCAATGGAATTCAAAGGCCCAGAAACCAGTTTAGGGAGTACCACCCCTCAGATTTAGTAAGACCAGGTTTGATTTGATAGTTGCAGTGGTTGATTGATTGTATCAACCTGAGAAGTTTAGAAGTCTCACTTAATTGGTTGACTCAATCTCTGGCACAGTGAGATATCTTGGAGATGTCTAGCTGTCTGCTTCCAAAGCCCAAGGCTCAATCTCCTTATCAACTGAATCCTCCATGTCACCCCAAATTCTATACCATAGGATGTAGAGGACCTGCCCTAGGGCAGCTATCAGCACTCTAGGGTATAGAGGACCCACCCTAGGGCAGCTCATTGCCTGGATGGTATAAAATGGAAATGTGGAAGGACAAATTGGCTTCTGTTCCTCAGAGAAGATCCAGTCTTTGCCTTCATCTTGGATGTCATCTCCTGGTTTCTAGTGCAGACTCTTTGGCTTCCATCCTGGATCTTCAGCCTTTTGATGTAGACTCTTCAGCCTTTTGTCATAGATGTGTTGGCCTCCTGATACAGACTTTCGTTTTGCAGAATACTTCAGTGAGCTCACACCTTGGACTGAACCCTTTAACCTCCAGCATCCAGACACTCTCTACATGCTTCCTCATCCAACTCTGTGACTGACCATCATAAACCAATTTTGTAATTTCATATACATTTTTATATTGTTTGCTATATCCATTTCTCTAGAAAAACACTGACTGATATAGTAGTCCTGCCTTTACAGAGGCATAAGAGGAGGCTGGTCATCTTCTAGAGTTACCAGAAGTTTCACTGAAACTGAAACTGAAACTTCAGCAATTAGGTTGCAGGTTGGAATGGCAGAGTTGCCCGAGTAGTTTCACGAGGAATGAAATCACAGCCCCAAGGGCAGCCTGGGCACTGAGAAATGGGTTGGAGTCATTGTAGGTTCCCCTTTGAACCATACAGACAGAGAGAAGGTTTTGAGCTGATGACACACCCAAAGTGAGTATTGAGTCTCAATCTGCAGTTCTGTGGTGATCCTTATACAGCTAAAGACAACCATAGGCTCTTAGGAGCTCTGTCAATGCTGAGATGCCTGAAATATCTCTGAGAGGATAGCAGCCAGAGACAGATGAAAAAGTGCACAATACTTCCAATTAAAAACTTTCACCTTCCCTCCTCCCTCTCTTGTGTGTGAAAGTTGTCTTAGGGGGAAGGAAATGGGTGGAAAGCAGAGTAAACCAACTACCCTAGAAGTTATGTTAAAGAATTTTAAAAGGGATATTCAGCTGACTATGGTGCTAAACTGACTCCCAGAAAGCTTTGGACCTTCTAGGAAGTTGATTGGCCATCATTTGGGGTAACATGGAGGATTCAGTTGATAAGGAGATTGAGCCTTGGGCTTTGGAAGCAGACAGCTAGACATCTCCAAGATATCTCACTGTGCCAGAGATTGAGTCTCAAGCTTTTGGGACAAACAGAATGGGAAACAAATGTGCTTCCCAGTTACAACAGGCTGGGGAATTAGGGGCTCAAGGAATGTAATATCCCCTTATACTCCTCTCAGACTGACGTTAAGTACTTGGGACAGCAACTCGTGAATGTAAAACAAAAAGAAAGCTAACACTGATAAAGTATTCTTATTTTATTTGGCCACAAACATCCATCCTCACCTCATCCATCTTCTGGCCAAAGTTCGGATGGGATAAGGACTGGTTATGACAATTGTTAATTGAATTTGTTAATGATAAAAGACCAGGGTCTCAGCAGGAGAGAAATGATGCCTTGTGTTTGCATTGGGGACCAGCTTTCCTCTTTCCTCTAAAAACTTGGGAGTTTAACAATAAAAGAAAGGGACTTCCAGTTCCCTCATCTACATGGGATCCCCTGAAATCCCTACTCACAACCTATAATCCTTATCACTCCTGAGTGATGGCTCCACCTCAACTGGAGCCAGTGCCAGCTGAGAAGGGTTCAACCACTGGTGCCATGGCAGCAGGTGCAGAACAGGAGAAAGGCCACTCTTTTCCTTGGCTCAGGAGAAAATTAGAAAGGCAGACCTCCTCATGCCCCAATAAAAACAGAGAATCAATCATAAAATGTTGGTTCTGTGTTGTGAAAGCCAACCCAGAATCATAATAAGAGCCCATTATTACAAATCTTAGATAATTGATAAATTTACTTTTGGCTTCCAATTTAAGTTAGTGATTTTTATTTAATTAATATTTTCAAAACTTTTCTTATGGATTGTAAATTCTTAAATTATAATTGCAGGGTTGACTTGCTTTTTTCTCTGCTTTCTGCAGGTGTTAAAATAAGAGTACCAATTTCAAGGTTACTTGAAAGTCTGTTGACAGCCAAATTTTAAAATGTAACAATCTGAGACCAAAGAAGAAAGAAGGAAACTATTACCAAAATTATAGAAAAATAATTTTAAGTCAAAAGTTGGGCTAAATGTAGAAACAGGGGTAACTCAGACACTTTTAAATTTTTCTCTGTTGGTTATCAAAAAGGTAGGGAGCTGGAGAATAGAAGAGCCTAGTGCCTTCCATCACGTGGGAGGGGAAAGGAGAGGCTCATGACTTCTAGTTTCCTTGATATATGATCTATAGTTAAATTAAAAGTTGATTTTTTTTCTTCAAAAAGTAAATTAGAAAATAGAAAGATAAAGCCTCAAGATCCTTCCTTCCCTCTCCTGACTCTAGTTATAATTTTCTGTAGCAAGAAGTTCTTCTCTCCCTTCTCCTTACTGGTGTTAGTTTATTACAAGAAATATCTATACTAATTGGTTGCCACCAAATGTTCTGGCTAGTCAAATTATAATGAAGCTACAATAGATTATTATAGCTATAACTCAGTTTGGCCAATATTTCTAAGAGTGAACTCTGATCTAAAAGAAATTGTGTGTGTGTGTTTTGATCATTGTCTTAAGGAACATGAAGCAAATTTATTTTTCCTTTTATTTTTCTAAAAAGATAAAAACCAGTTATCTAGGTTTTAGAAATAGCTAAGTCTACTTAGAAGGTTACAGGAGAGGGTTAAGATAATTCAAAATCACTTGGAATTTAAAATAGAAGCCTTAGAGTCCAAGAATATAAAGGTCTGAGAACATAAAAGTTATGTATGATTTAAATTGTGTATGTTTCTATATGTGAATCTTAAATTACACATTCTATTTAGGTCACCTTATAGATAAGTAGACACACATATTAGTTCAAATGCTTGTGGTTCACATAGTCTCACAGTAGATGAATTTAAATCAATAGATAAGAATAAAGGTATTTTAAAGGTTACTGACATGTTTCTATCCAGACTGCTGCATAAACTAGATAATCAAGATACTGTGCAAAATTAATCTCATAAATGCAATGCCTATTATTGTCTGTGTGTGATAATTTAAGCTTTCCATGGTCAAAGACAATATGTAAAATACTTTAAAATGTTAATTATTTTGATGAGTCATCTAAAGCAATATTAAAACAAAGTTATCTAAAGCAATTGTTAAGGTAATTAAGTGGAAATCCCTTGAACTTGGAGAACCATTGGCTAAAACCCTTCTCTGAGATTGAAAGAGCCGTTGCCTACACCAAAACTTGTCCAGTTTTTCACTGATGGGTGGCTTGTCCAGTTTCTCATGGTCTTACAGTGCCACATGCCAGAAGTTATTACATAAATTATTATGATATACTTAAGTTGGTTCTAAGTAAAAGGTTAAGCTCTCTGTGTCTAAAACAATGAGGCTTTCTGATACAGATGCTTTTGTTTAGATTTTTATCTATTGGCTTTTATTAAATAAGTGTTTTGTTATTGTATAAATGAGATACACTTGCATTTGGGTCTCTGTGGTCATAAACACTTTCCTAAATTTATAAGAACTCTAAAGAATTATTTATTGACAAGAATTCAGTATAAACCTGCTAAAAATCTAAATTTTGCCTTGAGAGTAAAAACTAAGTAAATGTATGTAAAGATTTCTATATAGCTGTGAAATTAATTATTTTTAATCCTATGGTACATTAAATAACTTTATTTTTCCCCAAGTATATAAGTCTTCTTAAGATCCAGGACTTAAGAAAGATATTTTATCACATTTGTGACTCCCAAACTGCAATTGTTCATCATGAGAGACTTTTCCAGGTTTATGACTATGTGAGTGTTTTATAATCATGTTATGATACATTAATGTGCCTACACCTTACACAGTCGTGACAAAGGTCATTTTTTTAAATTTTAAAATGAAAACAGAACAAAAATGATGGTACAGAATTTCAAAACAGCATAATAGGAGACTAACAATTGCTAATATATTGTGTATTGTTATCTTCAAAGTAATTGCTCATATTACAAATATATAGGCATGAAAAATGATCAAACGATAAAGGCACAAACCATTCTTTTTGATGAACTAGCACAGATTAGTAATATAATGACCCATCTCAACAAGGGTCATTTTAATGATTCAAAATTATGCATTAAATAATCTTAGTAACCTATAAAGTAAATCTATAAAACAAACAAGCACATTCTACTTAAATATCACTCTGATAACAAAAAGCAGTTAACAGATAACAAATTAGGTAAAAGTTTCTGTCTGCCATTTGAGAGCTTGTAATTAGATAAAGATAATTGACTAAAGAGTCATATTATGCTAAGACAAAAATTTAAATGTTTTTCAGAAATAATAACAAAAGCCTAATGCTTCTAATGATGTTATCATGATTGTTGTAATAATGTATTGTATTGTCTTCTATCTTAAGTTGTCTCTATAAAACTTTATAAGTGTCATCTGTTAATATTTGGCAAAGATTCAAGTTTTAAGACAGCCACAGTTGGAAAGAAATAACATTCCCTGATCATACTATATATTTCAAAGTATTTGCTCTCTAGATAAGCTCAAAATATTAAATCTCCTTTTCTCACTGCAATACTGGTTTAACTGATGTCCTGGATGTTCAACAACTGAGGTTTAAAGACCAAAGCTAAAAAGGTAACTGGGCTAAGAGGACAGCCAATATTGTGGCACTGTCCCTCCCTGGTCAACAAGGATCCAGGATAGAAGACCTCTCCTACAAGACCTTACAACTCTGGTAAGTCAACCAATCTCCTGAACAAGGAGATTGTTAGACGCCAAAGAACAGGAATCAACAGAGGTACCATGTGCTAAAAAGGAGGGTCACTAAAAAGAGAAATGTCTTCTATGCTTTCACAGGAAGCTTTGTGGTTAAGCACGACCTCAGCAGAATAAAGCCAGCATCTCCAGACTGGGAGCATGTCCCTGACTTGTCAGCACCATGTAATCTGATCACCTAGAGGAAGCAGATTGCAACCTCAGGAGCTACCATTCAAAGAGGACAGTCTAAAGAAACCAGTCTGGCTTCTGTGTACACACAGGCGACCATCAGACTCTTCTGCAGGTAGCCAGCACAGGTAGGCAGAAGCAGGCAGCCTAGCCTCTGTGTGGATGCAAGCTGCCATTTGGACTGTCCTGTGGGTAGCCAGTGTGAGCCAGAAGAACCCAATAGCCATGCCTTGCAGAAGCTGTGAGTGTCTGGAGAAGCCCACCCCACACTCCATTACCTTCTGGGGAACCTGAGTTAGGAGAAACTAAGGTGTCTGACTCATCCCTCTACACTATGGACAAGTAGCCAATGTGGGAAGCACCTGGGACCTGCTCATCCAGAGGAATACAGAAAAATGTCAGTATGAAGGAGCAAAAGGCAAATATAAGTCCAGGAGACTTACACATGGAGGAAAGTAAAAGTCATACACCTGAAATTTCTGGGATGATGGCAACTAAAGTAAAGAAACTACTTCATGAGGTTCTAAAAGAAATCAGATCAGAAATACTATTTCAGGTAAAAGAAGAAATGACAAACAAAATAAAAGGTTGCTGAGCATATCTAAAGAAGGCATAGATAAAGAAAAGAGGAGCATAGGAGAATGAGGAAAACATTGAATGAACAACATAGAGAAGGATAGGAATGCATGAAACAGACTTAAAGAGATACCCAGGAACTTAAAAATTCCATTGAAAGCTGGCAAAATAGCTTGAAAGAAGCTGAAGAGAGACTTTCAGACCTTGAAAACAGGATGGCAGCTAGTGATCACAAAAGGAAATATCTCTTAAAAATAAAAAGGAACCAGGAAATAGTAATTCAATGACTGCAAGAAGATGTGAAGAAAAATAATTTAAGAATGATAGATGTAGGTGAAAAAGCAGGAGCCAACACAAGTGACATAAAGAGACTATTTACAGTGCGACCCTGCCTCAAAAACCTAGGACCAGGAGTTTGGCTCAGTGGTTTAAGTGCCTGTCTGGCAGGTGTGAGGTTGTGAGTTTTAACCCCTGGTGCCACAAAAAAAAAAAAAAAAAAAAAGAGTCTATTTACAGAATAGCATAGAACTTCCCAAGCATAAGAAAAGCACCTGACATACAGATAAGTGAGGCATATAGAACTTGTTTAGCCATAACAAAAATAAATATACACTGAGACCTATAATAATCAAGATCTCAGAAATTCAGCAGAAGAACAGAATATTAAAGACTGGTAGAGAAAAGAAACAGGTCACCTATAAAGGAAAATCCATCAGAATCATGACAGATTTCTCAATACAAGCCATCAAGTAAAGAAGAGCTTGGAGTGAAGTATTTCAAGTCCTGAAAGAAAACAATTTCCAACCCAGACTGATGTACCCTGCAAAACTATCTTTCAAAGATACTTCCATAACAAAGAACAACTGAAGGAATTCACGACCACAAAACCAACCCTACAAAGAATACTGAAGAGTATTCTAGAGAGAAATAAAAATTATCCCAGTCCCAGGAACAGTAGCAGAATGGGATCACCGAGTGGGGCAGGCAATTGAGTGGAGGGGGAAAGTAGGGAGCCAATGGCAGGAAAAAAGCATCACAGAGATGAATCAGTGCAGGTTGGCCATAACCATTAGTTTCGATGGCCTCAATTCACCAATAAAAAGGAACACAGGCAGAGTGGATCAAGAAACAAGATCCATCAATATGCAGTATACAAGAAATGCATTGACTGAAAAGGAAATTCATAGACTGAAAGTGAAAGGAGAGAAAACAATGCTCCATGTGACAGGGAACCAGAAAAAAGCAAGGGTAGCTGGCCCATCAACTGCAGAATGGATGAAAAAGATATAGTATTTTTATATATTTGGAAGATACTCAGCTGTAAAGAAGGATAATCATGAGGCTCTTGTAGGTAAATGGATGTAACTTATCATGCTTTTGGATGAAATTGTTCAGATTACATAGGTAAACATCATATTGTCTCCCTAGCATAAAAACCTGAAGGAGTTAGTGGGATCCAAAATGTACAATAGATATTGTGAAAGTGAAAGGGGAGGGAATGTCTAAAAAGGGAAGATGGTAACCATTGTTAATTTCTTATTATTTTGTTTTAAAGTCCTGTATCATTTTCATTGTTTTGTTTTGATTTGTTTTATTCTGTTTTGTTTGGTTTGATTTTATTATATCTGATGGCATGGGCAACTATTTTGAAGATAACAAGAGGCATTATGGTAGCCACTGTTGATTTCCTATTATCTTGGCTTAGAGTCCTGTATCACTTTCACTGTTTTGTTTGATTAGCTTTATTCTGTTTTATATTGCTTGGTTTTATTCTCTTAAAAATAATTTTTTTAAAGAAGCCAAATAAATGAAATAAATAAATACATAGGACAGCCCTACTCTACTCACTCTGAAGCTGACCAGTCTATACATGGCAGAAGCCTGATAATGCCACTGCCTGGTGACACAGATGAACTGCATCCTTTTTGTGATTATGTGTAATGCACTGCTGCCCCTTGCTCTTAACTGCGTTTGAGTCTCTAGGCTTGCTATTTGCCATAGTTTTAGCAGCCACTGCAGCCTAGACTCTTCCTGCTATGCATGTGGGGAAATCACAGTGGGGGTTCAATAGCCATGAGAAGCTAAAAAGTTAGCTCCCCATTAACTTTATGCTGGCCAGGGTACTCCAAATCTACCTCAGGGATTTAGCTTCTCAAGACTTCAGTAATTTGAAGAAACGATCTTGTGGTAGGGAGGATGGTTCAATGTCTCTCTAGGGAGCCTAATGTGTCTGGGTCAAAGGTCCTACAATTCAATCACCTGCAAGACCCAATGATAGGGATTACTTGACTACTTTTAAACAAAACCTCATCGCTTGTCCAACTTGTCTCATCTAAGGGGACCTAGGATGATGTTGATGCAGACATCAATTGGCAGAATCCCAACAAATTTTATTGGATATGCAGAAGAACAGTATATGTTGTACTTTCCCCAAAAAGGTCCTGGTCTTGTGTGCTAAGCATGGCCCACCTGTCTTTCTTTCTTTTTTTCCCCAGCTATCTTTCTTCCTATTCCCACTTGTCAGGGGAGAATACCTGGGTGTCCAAGTGTATGGAGACAGGGGGCCCATAGAAGATAATGTACCCTACAAATATTTTGTGTGGTTTTTTGAGACAGGGTCTCGCTATGTAGTTCAGGCTGGCCTTGAGCTCACTTTGTAGCCCAGACTGGTCTCAAACTTGCAACAATCCTCCTGCCTCAGCCTCCCAAGTGCTGGGATTACAGGCATGAGCCACTACCTTGGTGTCTGTCTTGGTTACTTTTCACTCGTGCTGAGACAAAACACCTGACACACAAACTAGGGAAGGAAAGGTTTATTTAGCTTACAGTTTTTGGAGGTTTCAGTCCACAATCAGCTGGCTTCAGGGCAGGGTGGCATGGCACAGGAACAACACTTCAAGGCAGCAGTGAGCAAAAGCATCCAGAGTAAAAGGGGGCCCCGAGCAAGCCTCTTCTCCTCCTTTATATAGTACCCAGGACCCCCCGCCCAAGGTGGGTGTAACTTCACAAACATCCTTGCCTTCCTTTGCACAGGATGAGGATGTTTACCAAGTAAGACCCCTGACTCCCTGCTGAGTCTCTCAGCTAAACTTCTGACCTTCTCAAATTGTAACAATGACCAGGTAACTGTGCTCTACACCCCAGGATGTAGAGCTGCTGAATTACTTAATTAAACTGCTAGATTTCTCAAGTTGACACAATGTATAATCTGTAGCAGTGTCCCATCTCTCTATGCAAAACTCCTGAAGCAAAATTGAATCTCTTTTCCTTTAAGTTGTAAGTGTGGCTTATTGTGTCCCATTGACAAGAAAGCTGACTAATATACTTCCACTACCTTTTGAATGACCAAATTTTTATGAATTTACATATAAGCTTTGGACTGTGTAAGATTTTATCCCTTGTCTACCACTCAGGTTCATTATGGTCTTCCTGAATTTTAATTTGCATTTAAATTTTGTATATAATTCATTTCTTTGATAATGCTCTTTTCTTTCTTTCTGTATGGGTCAACTTTCTGTTACTATGCAAATGCTCAAGTTAATCTATAGAGAAAAGAAGGTTTATTTTGCATCATAGTTTTGGAGCTTTCAGTAAATGATAAATCTTTTCTTCTTCTTTCCTTCCCTCTACATATCTCACTCTTTTTCTTTCCCTCGCTTTCTCTTTCCTTCCTTCTTTCTTTCTTTCTTTCTTTTCTTTTCTTTTCTTTTCTTTTCTTTTCTTATCTTTTCTTTCTTTCTTTCTTTCTTTCTTTCTTTCTTTCTTTCTTCTTTTTCTTTCTTTCTCTCTCTCTTAATTTCTTTCTTTCTTTTCTCTCTCTTAATTTCTTTCTTTCGTCCTTCCTTCCTTCCTTCCTTCCTTTCTTTCTTTCCTTCTTTCCTTCTTTCTGGAGGTGGAGAGCTTTTGTATGATCAAATGTACTGCTTCCTACCATCATCACTGTGCTTGGAAAACTTTATCCTCTAAATTTTACTAAAACATTAGTTTATCTGCAATTCATCTTAAAACATAATTTTCCAACAAATTAACTACCCAGTAATGACTAAGTCAGTTCTTTCCTTCATCAAAAATTATCTTCTTATATGTATCGGGTCTGTGTTTGAAATCTCTTTGTGGTTTTTAAAGTGGTGGGGCAAGGATGAAGTTTTTCTAATGAATGTTAAATTTGGTAGATGTTAAAAGTATCATTCTGATTGTACAAAAAAATAAGATGTATACTGATGTATTTAGGAGCTTCTTCAATGGATATACTTTAGCAAAATTAAAAGAGGACATGAAGATAAACAGATTTGGAGCGAAGTTGTTAGCTTGGAAGCTAAATGATGGATAAGCATACTTGCAAGCATATTTGGGAATATTCATAATAACAACTTAATAAGAAAAAAAGATTATTTTGACCTTGCATAGCAACCATTACAGATCACTGCTCTCCAATAGATAATGAGATCTCTTCTTCTATTTCAATCTATATTTGGCCTCCCATCTGGATTTGTCCTTTTCTGAGTCTTTCTTGGTACTCAGGAGGTGTTCAAATTTCAAGGTTCTTGCTTCAGCCCCTTGGCAAGCTGCAGCTGGTGCTCTCTGTTCTTGCAATCTGGGAGCAACCTGCATGCAGCTGACTGTGAATCTGCAACCCATCTTTCTGAGAGAAAGAAGGCAAGACTTATGGAGGTCCCAGGTTGGTCACTACCTCTCAGTGGTTCCTCCCCTGCTTCATGATCAGGTAAAAACATGAAGGTGGGCTTTCCATTAAATTTTTTAATTTATTGAGAGAAAGCAAGTAACTAATTTTCAATTAATATCTATATGCCATCTTTTTAAATGTATATAGTTATCCTCCTGCTCTCTTGTTGAAGTTTCTGAAAAGCAAAATTTCACTCTTAAAAGCATCATAGAATTTCCTCGTTAGGGCTAACTTTACCAGCTATTATCTTTATCCTTATTGCCTCACCATCTTTTTGAATCCTATACATAATGGATGAAATTCATAACTCATTGTTAACAGTAAGACTATAGGGCATCAGTGATATTGAAGTTATGCATGTACAGATTATAAAGATCTGAATTTTTACTTACAAGGAGAGAAAATCCCACTAGAAATATTCTCCTGTGAATAAGTTCTTCAACTGTTTTTTTTTTCCAGCTCCCCCAACTATTTGGGTCTCTTCTTACTTTTTCCATTTGGTGCCTTCTTGTTTTAGTCATAGATTTTCAAAAATAACTATAAATTGTCTGCCCCTCTTCCACTGTTTCTGGAGCTGTGCAGAAGAAAAGTAGGCAGCCAACGGCAGGAACAGAGCATGGCAGAGATGAGGTAGTGCATGTTGGCCTTAACCATTAATGTAGGTGGCCTCAATTCACCAATAAAAAGAAACACAGGCAGAGTGGATCAGGAGACAGGATCCATCAATATACTTTATACAAGAAACACATTAAACTTGAAAGGGAGTTCATAGACTGAAAGTCAAAGGAGAGAGAATAATGCTCTATGTGACAGGGAACCAGAAAGAAGTGGGGGTATCTTGCCCATTAGCTGCAGAGTGGACAAGAAAGATATGGTATTTTTATCCAATGGAAGGTTACTCAGCTGTAAAGAAAGATAACCTCAAGCCTCTTGTAGGTAAATGGATACAACTTAAGATCATGTTCATGGATAAAATGATCCAGAGTCACATGTGTGAACATCTTGTTACCTCCCTAGTACAAAAAACCTAAAGGAGTTAGTAGGATTCAAAATACACAATACATATTGTAAAAATGAAAGGGGAGGAAATGTCTAAAAAGGGAAGGCAGTGGTCATTGTTAATCTATTATCGTGATTTGAATCCTGTATTGTTTTCATTGTTCTGTTTAGTTTGGTTTTATTCTATTTCAGTTCATCTAATGTTATTATATTTGATGGTGTGGGAAGCTACTTCAAAGATAACAAAATACATTATGATAGCCATTATTGATATCCGATCACCTTGTTTTGAAGCTCTGCATTGCTTTCATTGTTTTGTTTTGAGTGATTTTATTTTATTTTGACTTGTTTGATTGTATTATGACTGATGATATAGGCAATTGCTTAGAAGATAACAAGAGGCATTATGGTAACCAGTGTTGCTTTACTATTGTTTTGAAGTCCTGTATTGCTTCCTTTGTTTTGTTTTTATTGGTTTTATTCTGTAATACTTTGTTTGATTATATTATACCTGATGGTATGGGCAGTTATTCTGACAATAACAAGAGGTATTAAAGGGGAAAGGAGGAAAGAAGGAAGGGAAAAGGAAAAAGACATAAATTTATATATATGTATACATAAGATAGATAAAATGACTATACTACTAAATGCATTAGTTATTGAAAAAGAACTGTTAATACTCAGATGATTAGATCAATTTTACATGTCTTTATCTTTCAATCTAAACAACACTTTTGAAGGTAAAAATATGCAATATTACAGCCATTGTCGAATTCCTATCATCTCATTTTGTAAACCTATAAAGTTATTGTATTGGATTTGTGGTTGTTGGTTTGTCTCTTTTGCTTTTTTTTTCTTTTCTGTGTCTTTTTTCTCTTAAATAAAAAATTAAAAAAACTAATTATAAAGCAATAAAGTTAAATAGTAGTGGACTAGACTTATTTAATCCTGAAATGATGCGTTATTTTCAGGTCCTCTGTGAATTGCTTTGCATACCTTTTCTTTTAGTTATCAAAATTTCCCATATAGCAGTTGTTATTACATCATCACTTTACAGATTTGGAAACTGAGACCCAGTGAAGTTAAGTAAACTACTCAGGGCCACAGAGCTAATACACGTTAAGGCAGGAATTTAGATTTTGTCTGTCTGAATGCAGAGCTCCGCTGTCCAACACCATCTAATGCTGCCTCACAAATTCTCATTTATTCAGGACTTACATCAATATTAAAAAACCTCATCCCCAGCCAGGCCTCTGCCTTGTTGCTGGGTGAGTGGCCATGCTTCTCATCATCACTGTGGAAAGAAACCTTTGTGACAGTTAGTGGTCCACATGCTTGTAAGAGACTCAAAATAAAGGAAAATCGCCTATTTGCATAAATAGAATCTGCTCAGATGTCAGCAAGCACAAGCTAGCAACAAATGTGAAGACAAGACAGAGGAAGTTGAAGCATAGCTGCTTGCTTTCCATTCACTCCTGTTCCTGCAACCTCCATCCTGGACCCTGGGACCTGCCAGGGAGCATGTCCTGTCAGATAAGTCCCACCCAGACAAATGTTGTCATTTGGCTTCAACATATCACTCGAATTCAGATCAGTTCCAGATCTAAAGTTGACACTGAATCATGAGAGGAATTTGGTTTGACAGGTACCTGGCTGTGATAGCCAAACTCTCGCCCCAACCCCTGCCCCACTTGACCCCCGTAGCCTCATATGTCAGAATGTGACATCTCAGGTGTCAGTTGTAACACCAAGTGCACAGAGCCAGAGAAAGATGGGCAATGACAGCAAAGGCTCTGATGCCCAGCACATGCCTGGTACCAGGGCTGGCCCTGCCTGGGACCCACCAGTTGTGTGTCAGGAAGGTAGGACTACAAACCCTTATAAGTGCTATGGAGTTCAGAATGTCACCACCAGGATTTTCCCCTGTTTACAGCATTGTTTTGTCCTCTAACTTCTGAGTCACTCAGTGTGAATTTGGGTACCAACTGGCATTTTCACTTGCTGGAAAAAGTTCAGGGTGCAAGAGAATAAGCCATGAGTCATCAAAAACAAGACAAATCCACTTTAGCTAGGACTTCCCTAAGGAGTAAAGTGGGTAGGAAACATGTGTGAAAAGGAGCCAGAAACTAGCATTTACTGAGTATTTAGTACATAACAACCCTGTATGAGGTGCTTTGTATAAGCTGTAACAGCTTCCTCTTATTTGGGAAGATAGATTTCTAACTTCCCAGTGAATGACTGAAATTGCAGATAGTTCTAAATCCTGCATTTTTAATATTTTTCTCAAATATACTTACCTATGATAATGTTTAATTTATAAATTCACATGATAACACATTAATAATAACACTAAATTTTTTTGCTACCTCAGCAAACATTTTTCGTCCTTTATTAAATTGAAAAATTTTATCTTTTCACTTAAAGAAGCACTTTATGGTTTTTCTTTCTAGGGACATATATGGGTTTCTAGCATCACTAATCTTGGATTTGGGGACCATTATTATTATTACTTTTTTGAAATCTTTTTTGAGACAGGATCTTGCTATGTAGTTCAGGATGGCCTTGAGCTCTCTTTGTTGCCCAAACTGGTCTCAAACTTGCGATGATTCTTCTGCCTCAGCCTCCCCAGTGCTGGGATTACAAGCATGCACCACTATGCCTGGCTTTGGGGACTGTTACGAAGTAAAATAAAAGTTACTAGACTGCAGGCACTGCAAATAGCATGACAGTCAATCTGATAACTGAGACAGCTAGGTAATTAATGAGCAGGTAGTGCATATAAGATGGATACTCTGTATAAGGGATGATACAGTCTTGAGCATGTCAGAGCCACAGAGCACAATGCTTCATCAAGCTACTCACAGTGGTGCACAATTTCAGACTTATGCATTGTTTTGTTTTGTAATTTTCTATTTAACATTTTCAAACTGTGGTTAAGAACCAGCAACTGCAACCATGGACAGCACAACCACAAATAATTTTATTGTTGCAAAAACCTCAGAAAGCTCAAAAACAAAACTATCCATAAGCATGCACCTATAAAGTCATGGTCCTGGAATCTAATATAGTACATTCCTGTTATTGTTTCGGTTTGGAATCTTTCCCAAAACTCACATTATCAGAGCAAGAGTGCCTTGATTGCTTTTCTCTTGTTGCTGAGACAAAACACCTGACACCCAAAATTAGGGAAGGAAAGGTTTATTTCTTATAGTCTTGGGGGTTTCAATTTATATTCAGCTGGCTCCAAGGCAGTGTGTGTGGTAGGGGGAGAGGAGAAGGGTAGGTGTACATGGCGGCTGCAAACAACAAGAGCGAACAGGGCAAAAAAGAGAAAGATACACCTTCTTCCCACCCTTACACTGTATGCCAGCTCCACCCCTGGGCAGGTGCAGCAGTCACATCACCAATCCCAGCACCAGACCACAAACCAATCACAAATGCCAGACTCAGCTGTGTCATCCATTATTACATGAGTCTTGGGGGGGGGGATATCTAAACACAAAGCATAACAAAGGGCTTTTGAAAAGTGATTGGATCACGGGGGTACTGTATTCATCAGTTGATTAAGCCACTAATGAGTTCAACTACTGGGCGCACTGTTAGAAGTGTGACCCAGGAGGTGGATCTCCTTTCCCACCTTCTCCTTTCTCTCTCTGCTTCTTGGCCACCACAGCATAAGCAACTTTCTTCTACCAGACTCTTTCACCATGCCCTTCCTACCTTGGAGCCTGCCAACTCTGGATTGAAACCATGAGTCAAAAATAAACCTCTCTTCCTTTAAATTGTGGGTAGCTAGGATTGTGTTAGAGTGACAAGAAAGTGAGTAAGACAATTCCATAATACCTTTCCTTTCTATAACACTTCTCTACCTGAAGCAAAGAGAAAGCTGTCAGAAACGCCAGGCAAGTTTTCATTTGCATTAATCTCTCTTGCTCTGCATCTGGGAAGGAATGATCAGACTGAGGGTCAATCCAACCTAGCCACTTCCTAAGTCAAAAGCTGCTGTAATGTTTGATACAGTGTGTCAATTTGAGTTTAGAAGTGTAAGTGACTCAGCAGGGGGACAGGATCTGCACTTTGTAAACACCCTCATCCTGTGCAAGAGGAGGATATGGAGATGGTGTAAGTGCTACACCTGCCCTGGGTTGGGGCAGCCTGTTTACAGTGTAAAGGAGAAAAAGAGGTGTGCTTTCTCCTTTTGGTCTTGTTGCTTTTGCTGTCTTCTGCCACCTTAAAATGTTGTCCCTGTGCCATGCCACTGTGTCTTGGAACCAACTGATTATGGATTGAAATCTCTGTGAACTGTGAGCTAAATAAACCTTTGGGCGTTGGGTATTTTGTCCCTGTAACTAGAGAAAAGTAACTAACACAGGTTGCCTTCCTCACACATATCCTAAAGCACTTTTGAGACGATACAGGTTCCTATCTGAACCAGACAGGTACTTTGAGCCCCAGGAGGGCAAGGTCTAACCCCAATTATGCCCAGGACAGTGGGGGATGACTGCTTGACAAGATGATGAGTAGAATGCTTACTCATTCTCCTGCACATCTTTGCTGACATTGCTGTCAACAACTTAAATATCATCTTAGGGAACTGTGGTCCCAGACTTCAGGATTTTTAATTTTAAAGAATATTTAGGACTATCATGTAGATGTCAATATTTGGTTTTACCAAGCAAGTGTACAAGCCACTTCATTTATTATCACTATAATATCCTAAAGAAGGGAACTTTAAATATAAAAAGTGTAGAAAGACACTATCTCATTGCAAAAAAAAAAAAGAAAAAGAAAAGAAAAAGACTTTCTCAAGAAAGAAATTAGGTGTGGTTATGCTGACATGTGTATATATTTTGTCATAAATCGAATTTAAATAACACCTGCCTGCCTGAGTTCTTAGATTCACATGAAGGGACCCCTGGTTAAGATGGAAAGACCTTAGACTGGGAGTCAGTCTTTGACCTCACCACTAAGGATCTTTATGACCTTAGACAAGTCACATCAACTCTGAGGTACTTAGTGTCCTAGTCAATTTCTGGTTGATGGGACACAATACCTAACATCCTCACCTTAAGGGAGGAAAATTTATTTTGGCTTCTGTGTTTTAGAGGTTTTAGTCTGTGGTCAGCTGGCTCCAGAGTAGAAGGGGCCAGGAGGGAAAGTACTGGTGCAGAGAAAAGCAGCTCATGTCATGGTGGCTGGGAAGCAGAGAACCAGGAAGGGAGCAGGTTAGGGAGAAAAACCTTTCTACGTTCTGTCATGTCCCCAGTGACCTGCTTCTTCTGACCAGACCCTGCCTCCTAACAGCAGGTTAACTATCACATCCCCATAATCCAGTCACCTTCCAAATACATGAGGCTTTGGGGGCCATTTCAGGTCTAAATCATAACACTTTGCTATCTCCTCCTGCATTAGTACCTAGCTTCAAAGGCATCATGAGGATTAAATGAAAAATGAGTAAAAAACACAGGTGAGAAAACATCAATTTCTTCATTCTTTAAATAAGGGAATTTACTTTGAGGTGCTTACCCCTTGAAGTTTCTCTGATTTAAAAAAGAAAGAAAGAAAAGAAAAGAAGAAAGAAAGAAAAAAGAAAGAAAGAAACAAAGAAAGAAAGAAAGAAAGAAAGAAAGAAAGAAAGAAAGAAAGAAAGAAAGAAAAAGAAAGAGAGAGAGAAAGAAAGAAAGAAAGGCCCAAATCTCCTGGGCTGCAAAGTGTATGCTTCAGAGAGAAAATGCTTTTCTTTTAGAAAGAGCAAAACCTTTGAGGAGAAACTTTCCCCTGAGACCTGAGGCAGATCAGATCTGGGGGAACCCTTGCAGTTGTTCAACTTCCCTTACCCCAGTGTCCTTTAGTTGACTGTATATGTACACAAGTCAAAGAAACAAATGCTTTTGAATTGTGGTTTGGCAGAGATGGGGCCTCAGAGACAGGCACAGGAGCTTACCCTCAGGAAGCTGAGACTGGGGTCAGGAAATAAAAATAAGGACATGAAAAAGTAAATGACAAGATTTCAACCCAGACCATATAATTGGCTTTGAGCTCAGGGTGCCAGCACTGGGAGGTTCTGTTCTATCTCTGTTATTCTCTGTTGTGGACTTTGAGAGGTTCAAGGGTGTTGAATCTCAGGAGAATGCAGGGAAGAAGGTGAACACATCTATATGGGGTATGTAGTGGCCATGCACATACTTGCATATGAGGGGGGCAGAGCGATGTTTTTGTTTCCCCTAAACCATTGTTCCACTTCTGTCTCTCAGGGCCAACTCCACCTGAGATCCATTAGGACTGCCAGTCCCATACTCCTCAAGTTTTTCACTATGGAAGTCATCCATGACTTAGGCTCACTTATTCTCCTTAACCTGCAGATTGGTTTGTTTATGAGATGAATGAGGCTGGACAGAAGTTAGGCAGGAGGGACATTTTGCAAAACACAAAGAATGATTTAAAATCAGTGCAACTCAGTGCATCAAGCACCAGGATGAGCCCAGGTGCATTTATGGCACCTATCTTTGCCTAACTCTTGGATTAGATTTCATCTCTAGAATCCATTGTTGTTGCAAAATCTGGCTCAAACCTAGCCTCATCCATGAAATGCATATTTACGGATTGTCCCATGGGGCCCACGAGGTTCTGGAAGGCTGTCAATCATGTAAGGAAGGCTGTGTGTGTGTGTGTGTGTGCGTGTGTGTGCGCATGTCTATATTATCCATCAGGGAAGAGTGAGAGCAATCCAGATGTAACCTGCTAAAGGACCCCAAATATCAATGTTTTATCAGGTAATGCTGTGAAAGTCATACTGCCAAAGTCAAAGTACAACTGATGGTCAGCTGCCCAGGGAAAATGGCCTTAGAGGTTCTCACCAGGAAAGTAAGACTGAGCCAATGACACCTCACAGGATTACCATTACATTATCTTAAACCTGCCTACCATTCTGAGGACATCATGCCAGTCCCACAGACTCCTACACTTGGAAATGTGCATACAGCAGCTGAGGGATACATGGAACCTAGAAGTGGGCAGTGGTGGTGGTTTGAAACAGATAGCAGACCCAGAGATGTTTTTAGCTACCAGTATCAGGCTTTCATCTGTTCTTTTAAGGCCAAGTTTGAGGCACATCCTTGGAGGTCAGAAGGTAGGTTTCTGAGCTCTTACCTTACGCAGGGATTTTCCTTTTTTATTATATGTACATGTGAACCACAGCTTTCAAACAAAACCCTGAAACTTTTATTACTTTTTTCTGAACAGCAGAGATAATTTTGGTAAGTGCTATCACAATTAAAATTGCATCCAAAGAAGCATCTGTATAGCAATAGAATAAAATAATCAAAAAGATGAAATGGTTCAAGCAGCATACAAACCATCCATCCTCTGCCTTATCTCTTACTCCCACCTCTTTCCCCCAGGAAGACTGACTTTTAAAATGCTGCAGGTCTCAACAGGAAATCTGCTGAAGGTGCAAGAGTGAAGTTTAATAGGGTCTGCTCTGTGCTTGATCACCTTGCTGTCAGTGGGGACACCTACTGCTGGAAAGAATGACAGGTCTGATAAAAAGAGAAAGGAGCAACCAGCAGGGTTGGCATCCCAGGACAGAACACGCTTCAGAGAAAAATCTTCTGCCAGAGAAAGGAGGGCTCTGCCAAGACCTACTAAGGCTGGCTTACAGCAGAAAACCTCCCCTGGGTGTCTGTTGGTTGGGTAGGAAGCAGGCAATTCTCTGTATGACAGTGTAGGTTTTCCATAAGCCCCAAACTCAGAAAAAAAAAGTGTGTTTTACATCTATTCATCTAAGGCTAATTTTTAAGACATTGCCTAGAGTACTAGGCATTACAGTTCTCCAGAGAAATAGAACCAATAGGATAGATATACAGCTGTATATTTATTTATTACAAAGAATTGGTTCACATAATTATGGTAGCTGAGAGATTCTTCTGGAAACCCAAAAACATCAGAAATGTAGTTATAGTTCAGATTTCATGACCTGAGAACTGGAATGCTGATGGTATAGATTTCAGTCCAAGTCTATACACTAAGAACAAGTCTGAGGGCAGGAGAAGATCAGTCTCAGCTCTAGCAGTCAAGGAGCAAATTCTGTCCTGCTTTGTCATCTGTTCTGCTCAGGCCTCCAATAAGTTGGATGAGGCCTGCCCACATTAGGGAGGGCTATCTGCTTGACTCAGTCTCCAAATTCAAATGGTAACCACATCTATGGACCATTAGCATCTGGGAAGGAGTCAGAGAATGAAATGCAAGGGGCAGCAAAAAAGGGACATGATCAAAGCATGTTATATATCCATGTGGAAATGCCATAGTGAAAGTCATTAATTTATATAACTAAAGTACTATTAATTATAATAATAATAAATGAGAAAAATAAAGAGATAGATCTCTTTGAAATGTTAATTAGTTCCACAAGCACGCTCACAAAATAATGATTAACCAAATAACTGGGCATTCTGTGACTCAATCAAGTAGACACTTAAAATTAACTCTCACAAGTACCCATCTGTAAGGGAGCCATGTAAGAGACTGGGATCTCCATGAGTAAACTCTTACGTGCTGGTCCAGGTGTACTTTGGGATTGCTTCCTTTGTGGAGTGCTGTTCCATTCCTCTTCACCCCCAAGACACATGTGATTCCCTGGGTGCTTCTTGAGTTCTTCTGCTAATTTTTGACAGTAAAAGGACTCATGTAACAACTGTGAGAAGGACACAGTGACCAGAACCATTTAGATGTTCTGTGTATGCTGTCTTGTCCCTCTTTCCTTTTTTTTTTCCTAGTCCCTTGTCACAAAAAGGCCAAAGTGCTCACCACAACAGCAATAGCTGACTGTTTAAGAGGCCTGCAGTGTCTCCTATAAAAAAACATTCCTTTGTGAGCTAGACTTCCAGTCTAACAAGTACTAGAGTTATGGAAACCAGATGCACAAATTCCAGAGGTGAATCATCAGGTGTTATGAAAGTGGAGTCACTGACTTCTACACTTTGGCCCCGAATTTATGTATTTTATGTATCAGACACAGAGCACCATACGATGATCACTGATAAAGAATATGCACTTTGGTTTGAGAAAGGGTGACCTCTTGTTTTAAGTATTTCTAAGGTGATTGTGCTTTTAGAAAACCCATTCTATTACTAGGAGGTGTCTGGATAGTGTTGAATGTGTTAGGAAACGTGTACTTGATGATGAGTTGTTCACTATACATTTCCTTTGCTGTAAGTATGCTTCTAGGTCCAATATAATACTTTGCACTAACTTATGGCAGTGAGTTGTATGCTTTAGAAGTCCTCAGGATTGTATTAAGGCCTTTAAAGGCAGGAAAGGCAAACCCAAATGTTTAATATCTCTTGATCCCATTCAAGATGAATTTTTGTCCTTTCCATGGCAGAAGAAATCCCATGTGGTCAGGTTTCTACAGGTAGTTGATGTTGCTCCTTGAGAGATGGTGCCGTATGGGAACCACATGAGAGAGTACTCAATTTGGCCTATGTTAGTAGCATAGTGGAAATAGATTAGTGTTGGCAAGTGGGGGCCCATGCAATTGGATCTGTTCCTTGTCACCACAGCCGTTGCATTTCTGTGCCCAGTGTGCCATTCTGTCTGATTGCTTAGTGGCTCTTATGTGGTGGGTACTCTGGTAAGTATTAAGTGATAGAAGGATCTTGCTTCATTCTTTGTATTCACTCTGATAAGTCATCTAATCTGCCCAGATTCTGGTTATCCCTTTCAGATCACCTCTTCTTTCATTCGTCATCTTTCATAGAACTACCACTCGCCAAGCCATTTTCCATTACTAAGAGGATCTACTTATTTATTTATTTATTTTTACTTCAGTCCTCTTCTTATGCAGCACAAATAAATGGTTAGGGATTCTCCAAAGCTCTGCCAGTTGGAAGAATTTCCCCTCATCACTTCAATACTGTGAATTGGCTTGGAGTGTCACCCATTTGGCGTTTGCATCCACTTATTAAGCTCAGCCTTTCCCTCCTCAGCCATCTCATCACAAGGGATCCCTCAAATAGCCAAAGGTATGAGCTGATTGATGGAAGACATAAAAATGTAAGAAAGGGAAATGTAGGTGTGTGGGCCATCTGCTCATGCAGCAGACTGTGCTCTCCATAGCTATTAGTGCCTAATCCTGTGAATAACTTTCCTATCTTGTAGGTAACCAATGACTTCACTGTATCTTGAAATTTGGTGGGTCTGATTAAGTCCAATTTATAATAGAATGCCTGGCCACATAGATATGATATCTCATAATCAGGTATACCTGTTCCTCTAAGTCTCAGTAGCTGAAATCTTTTCAACTGGTATGTACTTCACTGATGCAGAAGGTACGCTTTTACTTCAAAATTTTATGGGTTTATACTGCGATATGTTCACTGAGGCGTCTTACAGCTCCGTCCAACCATGGATGTCTTTAGTATCACAGGCACTGCTGCATCCTGTGGCTCAGTTTTCAGCTCTACTTGCACCACAGCAAAAACTTCTACAGCACCCTTTCCAGTGCCAGCCTCCATTGAAAAATAGAAATTTTCCATGTGAATGGTCAGTATGAAATCTGCTATTCCTGGGATAAGAAGAAGGCTATCAAGCACTGTGATCCCCTCTTAGTATTAAAAGGTATGAGTTTAAAAAAATCTGACATTATCTTTGGAAGGACAATTCTAACACTCTCTCCACCATTAAACTTGTAAAAAAAATTCTTGGATATGCCAAGATTCTGAATATTTATAGGTTTCATCTCCTTCTCTGTAAAGCACCTGCATCTTATACAGGACCTCCAGCATATTTTGTACTCTCTGTTACTTCTTAACGTTGCCTCAGCAATGTCATGAATAAATATGACATTGTTCAGAATGACCAAACAGCCTATATCCCTTCAGACTCCAAAATAGATGGTAAGAGGACATAGCCCTGGGGCAAAATACCAAACATATATTTTTCCACTCCATATGAACATAGACTGCTTCTTGTTCTCCTTAGTAGGAATAGAAAATAACATCTTCGGCAGGGGCTTTAGCTCAGTGGCACAGGTGCCTGCCTGGCAAGTGTGAGGTAGTGAGCTCGATCCCCAGTACAAAAAAAAAAAAAAAAGGAAAATAACATATTTGATAGATCGAAGACTGCATAACATATACCAGAGGCCATCTTAATAGGCCCTGGGAAGCAGTCCACATTTGGCACAGAAGATGAAATTAGGGTTGCTTGGATAAGAAATACTATTCATATATTTTGCTTTGTCCTTTAGGATCCCTTTAGTCTTCAAACTAATGAGATGAGTAGGTATGCCAACCCTACATCCACTAGGTTTTTAAGTATTACATTTAGCATTTCCTTTCACTTTAGAATGCAATATTGCTTTTGATTTATTATTTTAGTAGAGAGGTAAAGTTGGAGAAAGAAAAATTTCAGAAATTTACATTTGGCCTTCCTTATTTTAAAAGCTCTTGCCTCATAACCCAAGGAACCTGTGAAGTTTCTGTCAACTAGCAAGCATATGCATTTCAATTTTTATTCAAAGGCCAAGGAAATTACCAACTGTGTTGAAGGAACCAGAGGACACATTTGAGCATTTGCACCTAATGAATGTGCAAGGCCCCCTATGCTAGCATCTAGCCAGTATCAAGGTCAAATTAGGAACTGTATCTAACCTGTCCTCCAAATATGTGGGTCATGTACTTTCCTCAATATATGGTTACCTCAGTAAGTGGCCAAGAAACTTTTGTAAAAACAAGGGGACAACCATCACTGTATGTTCATTCTATAACAGTGGAAGAGTCTTTCCACCTGGGAATCCTGTCTTTTCTATTGTTACTGGGTGCTGAATCTGAAAACTGACTAGCATCTGGAAGCTGGGTAATATATCTTGACTTTGATTTGGGGTAGCTGTCTCTGCCTCTTTATCTATCTTTGATTTTTTTTGACTATAATAGGACTAATAATCCTCTTATTACCATCCATTTATCTTGTCTTCAGAGAGGCCATGTTTTACTAATAATTTCCATGGATCTCTGAGGGTGTGGACACCTCTGACTGCCCTCCAACCTTGTTACTCATGACAATACTTATACTGAGGGTGTGTGAGATGTAGTTATCCAGATTCTAGGATACCTCCAAATATGACTAGCTGACAATCTTCTGAGACAGTTTATCCCATCATTAAGCACCCAATTTACATATAACCTTTCTTATGCACCAGAAATAAGATTCCTGGCATTTACATTCATGTGGTTTACCTTTAGATATTTTCAGGTAGCCACCGTGCAAGGCTTCTATCTTAATTTCTTCACAGTGACTATTCTTGCTTCCAGACTAATTCCAGTAGAATAGGCCTTTGTATTCACTAAGGGGGTCAAAATCCTAATTTTGGGTTATATGGAGGGGAAAGAGAACACATGTGCTCCACTGAGGTGAGACAAAGACATAATAAAATAATAAAAACAGACAGATAACATGTATGAGGTACTTACTATGTACGAGGCCCTGTACAAAAACTGTACTGACATTATTCTCATAACAGGCATGCATTTATACAAGAAATATTTATTAAGCACCTAAATCATTCTAGAAACCAGGAATACAGCAGTAAAGAATACAAAAATCCCTGCCCTTTGAGAGCTTACATTCTAGAGGTGGGAA
Organism: Dasyprocta punctata; assembly: GCA_004363535.1. NCBI lineage: Eukaryota > Metazoa > Chordata > Mammalia > Rodentia > Dasyproctidae > Dasyprocta > Dasyprocta punctata. The sequence continues at coordinate 133,064 of RJWM01001322.1, read as the reverse complement.
ACAGGCAATAAATAAAATAATTGAGTGCACTAGGTAGCATGTTAGGTGTTTAGTGTTAAGTAAAATAATATGATGCAGAAGAAAAACAGGAAATGTCAGGCGGTTTTCAAAAGTTTTGATATTGTGTTCGAGGGAAAGTCTCACTAAGGGTAAGTTGAGTAAAGACCTGAAGGAGGTAAAAGGGTGACCCCGGTGGATAACTGGGAAGACTGTCCCACGGAGAATGAGCAAGAAGGGCAATGACCCTGAGGTAGGTATTATTACTTCCATTGTACAAGTGCTTGAATGAGTTGCCCAACAGCCTACTGCTTGAGGATGAAGCCAGGACTTGCATCTGCAGACCTACTTTACTATATACACTTGCCAAGTGCTGGAGTGTGAGTGACATTAGATAACTCAGAAATGCTCACTGTTGCAGATGGTGACACAAAAGCCTGGAAGATGGAAGCAACTTATTGAGGTGAACATATGTGGGTAACGGCTGAGCCGAGACTAGCATGCTGTCACTTCTATTCCGTCGTCACTGTTTCCAGAATCCAGACATGTATCCTCTGGCTACAAATATTTCCCAAATCAAATGAGGGCCTTACAAAAGCTTTATCAAAGCATTTTGCTGATAGCCTTTTTAGAGTCTTGTCTTGACCTAACTGCCCTAAATGATGTCTCCGATCTCTGACTTTTCTTATTGCCGGATGTGGTCGAGGTTGGTCCATCTAAACTGGAAAATAGGCTCGATGCCTTTCTAGCTATGTGACCTTGGGCAAGTTATTAAACATCTCTGCCTCTCACTATCACCATCCATAGGAGGAGGGAAGGATATCTCTCAGAGATGTGGTAGGGATTAGAGAAAATAACACAGGAACAGCTCCTTACACAGTGACTAAAATGTTAGAGATGCCCTGAACGGGTTCATTGTCCTCTCCTCTGTGTACTTAGTTGTCTTTTCACATGCACAACTCTTAACATCTTAGTTTTTTATTATTATTGAGAGTTGAGAGATTATTTTATATATCTAGCTACTTGACACATCTTAGATTATAGGGTGGTAAAAATGCACAATAAATTCTTAAAAGTGATTATTTGACTGCTGAATTTGTGGTGAAGAGAAAGATGAGTGACTATTGCTTTGGGACTGTGTTGATGTAACAATCACGTAGTTGCACTATCTGCCAGCTCACCATAGTTGTTTTGGGTGATAGGACAGACTAGCAGGTATCTTCTTCTTCAAAGGTCACTATACGTCATTTTGGAAGACAGGCCACTTGCCAGGTAGAGGGAGACATGTCTTCAGTCAGGAGAAGAGGAGTGGCTTTCACCATCTGAATGTCCCAGTGATCAGAAGGTCCTTGCAATTTCCTGGTAAGAAAGTAAAAATTCCAGTTTAACTTGCAACTTTAACACCCTCCACTCACAAATCTTTCATCAGGCCTGCGATCAAAGAGTCAAATTGACCAATTTCAGTTTTTATTTCTTTTGCCCGCCCTCTGGCAAGTTCTCAACAAGCAGCTAACCAGCTGAAAATAGGAAGAGAAAAAAAGGGCCTGGACTTAGATGATTCCAGAAATGGCTCATCAGCCACCAAAATTGAAGTTACTTTTTGATTTATATGTTGTAGAAAAAATTTTTTCCATTGTAAATATTAGGAATATGTTCAATGGAATAATTTGCTTATAATTTCTTTTTTAAGGAAAAAAAAAGAATGACTCATTTTTGTAGCATTTCCTCTTATGTTGGTGTATTTAATCCTCAGAGCAACTCTGTGGAATAGTTATTGCCCTTGTTTTTGAGATAAAGCACTGAATTCTAATAGCATTAGGTAACTCGCTCAGGGTTGTAGAGCTAGTAAGTTGCACACGCAGATTAAAACCTACATGCTTTTAATATGATTCCAAAGATTTCCCCTGTACTTTGTTTTCTGCCTCCATCTAAAAAGACTGTAAAGAATAATCTCTCCTTAATCTATCATAGGTCATCTCACCTACTCTACTATAAGTCAATGAAGGTTGACAGCATTTGCAATTGTCTCCTTTTTAAAAAATGAATTATATGTAGAAGCCAGCCTTCATACAAAAACAGTGTCAGAGGAAAACATGTTATTTCTTTCAAAAGTTAGTAAGGCATCTAAGATTAACTTGTACAGTACTTGTCTTCAAATACTCTAGTTATGAAGTAACTATACACTAGAGAAGTGAAGAGAGAATGTCAGTCTTCTCATTTTGGGACTGGGGATTCAGAGGACAGAAGGAGATTATTTAGAAAAGTTGCAAAGAGAATTGGCAATTCTGAACTCAAATGCTGGCAAGTTCAATTTGATATGTTTTTTTTCCTAAATCAATCAAGCCCCATCCATGTATTTTTAGACTATTAACTATATACATATATGGGAAAATATCAGAAAGAAATTATGGAAAATTAGCATTGTGTTGTTAGGGTTACAGAATTACAAAGGTATTTCCCCCATATTTTGCAATGGTTTTATCTTATTTTATATGAGAAGCATATAAAACAATAATTTTATTCACTTTATTAGATGCTTTGAAAGTATCCATTTCTCCAGAGCTAGGCTTTATTCCCATCAACTTCCTAATGAGACATCTGATTGCACTGTCACTATAGGAAGACAGATTTCTCCTGTGTTGGAGGCACTCATACCACCTTCTCAGTGACAAATTGTGTCATGGAATTGTGTTTGCCAGAATTTGCCAGACCAACATCTTCAACTTTCTCCAGTGCTTTTCATAATGAACTCTAAAGCAGAACTGGACTTTTTCAAGCCAGTGACTCTGAGCACAAGTTTTCCAGCAAGCACTTTCTTTTCCCTTTAATCTGAGGGGCTTGGAAGAGTATTGAAAGATCAATTACTTTACCAACCAATAGCAAATGTTGGTGAAGCTGTGGGGGAAAAAAGGAACTCATCTCCATTGTTGCTGAGAGTATACAGGCAATACGGAAAGTGGTATCGGTATTCCTCAAAAAACTGGAGGTTCCATTTGACCCAACTGTTCCCATCCTAGACAACTCTGGGAAAGAGTTAAAAGTATCATACCACAGTGATATATACACACTCATGCTTATAATAGCACAATTTATAATAGCTAAATCTTGAAATCAACCCAAATGCCTATCAACAGATGACCAGATAAAGAAAATATGGTATTTATATATAATGGAGTACTATTCTGCCACAAAAAAGGATAAAATTCAACACATTTTTAGGTAAATGAATGTACCTTGAGATCACAATTTTAAGTGAATAAACCAGACACACAAGTTTAAATATTGTATCATTTCTCTTATGTGAAAAATCTAATGAGTAAACAAGGAACAAAATGAAGGATAGATACTGGGAAGTAAGGAAAACTTGTTCAAATGAGATGAAGAACGAGGGAGAGGGGAGAGGAAAAAGAAAGAGGGGGAACAGGATTAAAAAAGAGAATAGAAGAAAAAATGGAAACAAAGCTTTTGTAAATAGGGAGCAGAAGAGGGGTTGAAGAGGGGAGGAGGTGGGAAAGAAAGAAAAATTAAGATTATATTACATACAGGTATAAATTTCCTGCGATAAATGTGACCAATATGTATGACAAATATGGACTAATTAAAGATAAAAACTTTTAAAAATCAATTATTTCAATAAATATGTTTTTTATTTGGTTCATTAGCTTTATAAATTTTAGTTTAGAATATTAGACGTTGAGGGAGAGAAAAGACGGCTTTCTTGTCTTAACACAAAGACCCTAAGGTTTAGAGATGAACTTCTAAATGTAAAATAAGTATAGGATAGTATCATCATATTTTTTCCAGGTTGCTCTAAAACTACACCTGTCCATCTTCTGATATCACCGGTGTCCTCGATTATACCATGGAGTCCATTTATTCAGTGGAATGCACTCTATCCCTTAGTATTGAGGGCTTTAGAGTAAATTTAGAGTACACAGTTTTCACATTGGATAATGACATAGAGATATTGTGCATGCATGAAGTTACACAGGAACAGTTTTGACAATAGGTTTATATCTCATCAGTTTTCTCAAGTAGGATATTTTCATACCAGTTAAAAATCTGAAACAACATCTAGAAGCTCAGCAGAAAAGAGAGTCATGAAAGCGAAGGATGGGGATGAGTGTTTTCTGGGTTCTCCCCGTGGACTCTCAGGAGTGTCCCCTGAGTGGCTTCCTTCTTAGATGCCTGGTGAGCACCACACGCAGGCAGCATAGCCCTGGAGAGTTAGAGACCGGGGTTGTCCCCTTGGATTTGCCAATTATCATCGGTGTGATTTTGATAAAATCGTTTAATATCTCTGGGTTCTCTGCCTCATTTGTCAATAAAAGAAAGTTGAACTAAAATTAAAAAAAATCAATGACAGTGCATGAAATTGGTCAATTTAAGCAGGAAGACTGAATCAGAAAGATATCAGGTTGCTCACAGATCTTTAGGAAGTCTGGAAATCAGTCTTGTAAAAATATGGAAGCAGGGCAGAATGGTGGTTGGAGTCAAGAGTGGGCGGGGCTGATGACAGAAGAATATAGTGTTAGGTGCCGCACCTCACTGTGGTGAGCACTGGCTAGAGTGCATGCACTCCCAGCTTTCTTTGTGCTTGCATTTCTGTCCTCATTTCAGTCTTAGGATGCTGACTAGGTGGGCCAGGGGGAGTTTATGTATCCAGATCTCAATCAGAAGATAGATAGCTGGCAACTTAATTTATAGCTCCACCAAGATGACATAGTAGTCAAGAGGCTGTTGCCAAGTAAAGGACCAAATGTTGTGAAGTCAAAATATATAGTCTCTTTAGAACTTTCCACCCCATTTCCTTCCCTCCTCCCTTCCCTCCCTCCCTTCCTCTCTCCTTCTCTTCCTCCTTCCTCCTTCTTTCTTCTCTCCCTCTCTTCCTTTCTTCCTTCCTTCCTCCCTCCTTCCCTCCCTCCCTCCCTCCTTTCTTCCCTCTCTCTGTCTCTTCATTATACATCTTCCTTCTTCTTTAGGGATCTTTCGAACATAAACTGGCTTTTACATTGTGGGGAGATCACATTCTTAACACAAAATGGTAACTCATTCTCTTTCAGAAAAATGTTCAGTTTTCTCCAGACTCCCAGGAGGATTAGGCTTATGGAAGGTGGAGAAGGAGCAGGCTCTGACTGCAGCCAGGTACTGAAAAGTCAAAAAGCAGCAGTATTCATCAGGAGCAGAGCCAGAGAGGAATGGAAACACTAAGCTTAGAGCAGATGTCTGGGAAAAGCATCCACTAAAGACCCCCAGGTACTACTGCAGGTCAGAGGAGTTTCCTTTCAGAGTGTTCCTATTAACACATTTTCTTGGCTTTAGCTTTATGGCTGCTGGGATGAGTGGCTTTTTTTCTTTTCCAAACTGCCCTTATCAGTAAGACAACAATAGGTAATTTAGTTAGCTGACCTGAATGGCAGCCAGTTCGAGCTAATTTGGTTTTGTTAGTGCTCGGTACACACAGAACTGATAAGCACACTTCCTTCCAGACAAACAGTAGGGTTTGGGAGGGACTGTGCTAGCCAACAGTGGCTCTCCCAAAGTCTATCCTACACCTGTGGGATTTAACACTTGACCAAAGGCAAGCTTTTCTAAAGTTGGTATTCCCCAAGGGCCTGTCAAATTTGTCATCTGAAGGAGATAAAATAGACAACCGGGAAATTGCAAAGGCAAGGTGCCCAGGATGAGAGTGCTGCAAAAACACATTCCCCTCAGCAAAAGGAACGCTTGGCCAGAAGACCTGGATTGCAGCCATGGCTGGCCTTCCCCAGGTCATTCCACCTCAATGTCTCAGTCACCTGATGCTTCACAGTAATCACTGCCCCACTTCCTTCACAGCTGGGTTGTAGCACAACAACGCAATGTAGATAAGAGGGTTTTGACATCCATAAAGAACTATGCTAATGGAGTATGCTTTGATAATTAGCATAGTATCCAGTATAGTCTCTGGTTTTTGAGGGCAGAAACTAAACACCCTTCTTTTTTGTTTCCCTAATACAGAGTCTAATCAGAGAAGTTACCCAACATATAACTGATGGTCGGACGATAGAGGAAAGGGGCATGCCTGGGGTTCATCTAAGGTGTGGGGATGTCAATGTACAACTAACCAAGTATCAATCATAAAGGGTAATGCTACTTGGGAGGCTGAGGTAGGCAGAGCGTTGTGGGTTCGAGGCCGGCTTGGGCTACAACGTGAGCGCAAGGCCAGCCTGAGCTACATAGTGCGACCCTGCCTCAAAAAACCAGGGCCGGGAGTCTGGCTCAGTGCCTTAAGCGCCTGCCCTGGCAGGCGCGAGGTTGTGAGTTCAATCCCCGGTGCCGCAAAAAAAAAAAAAAAATAAAAATAAAAATAAAAAAAAATAAAGGGTAATGCTTTGCAGGTCAGTGTTTTAGCCCCCTCCATCTTTGATGAAAGAAAATAGTATTAGACAGAAGTATTATGCTCAGTGGCACAGCATCTGCCCGGTAAGTGCAAGGTCGTGAGTTCGATACCTGGTACCCAAAATAAATAATTTTTAAAAATTAAATAAATAAATCTTTTTTTAAAAAAAGAAAGAACTGTTATGTCAGATTTATTTTCAATACATCAAAATAGTTGCTGTCCCAACTAGGTAAGGGACTATATCTAGGGTAGCATTTTGTGTTTGCATTGGGACGAGTTCCCCTGGTTAGTACTGCATACTCATTGGATAGATGGTGTAAGTAGAAATAACCTGATTTGTGAGTTGAAATAAGTTAATTTGAAAAAAGTTTCAGATAGAAATGGTATATATGAAATATTATCCATTGCCACTATTTTGACATGTGTCCCACTGTTGGTATGTGGTCTGCCATGTTTAACCATGTGCTGTTAACAATCTCTTCTCACTGCACACACTCACTGGGGCGTTTCCTCCACCCCATGATTTCACCTTCACTATGCTGAAAACTCACTTTAACCCTGACCTCACTCCCGAGTCCAGGTGTCTACAGACACAACTGCCCACTGAAAATTTCCCCTTTAGTTTTCCATTACACTTAAACCAAGATGCCCCAAATCACCCCCATCACCAGTGTATACAAATCTACCTCCAATCTTTATTTTAGTAGATGGCTTCAAGGCCAGTACTCTAAATTTCCTTTCCTACCTATTTCCAAGTAGTTACCACTATCTATGGATTTTGGTCTCTAAATGTCCTTTAAATTCAGGACTTTCTTACCATCAGAATCATTTTATCTGTAGCTTTCATCCCCTGTTCCTCTATTCCAAACAATAATTTTTCAAAATTAGAGAGCTTTCCTGTACATGTCAGACAATAAGAAATGTTTGGTTCTTTGAACTGGATTAAAACCTCCCTTTCTTCGTTCCATCAAAATCCAGATCTTTAGTGAATACCAATTACTATACTGAAGATGACCTAGAAGGCAGATGAATCTGTCAGTTGGGTTATGCTAGTTGTTCCAATGGGCTCAAAATTGCCAATGAATTCTCACATTTGGGGTGAGTACAGTCTGTTCTACTGGGGATGTGCAGTCTCGGGGATGGGCCTACCTTATTGGCCCGTTCTAAACCCTGATGCCCTGAAGTTTCTTCAATCCTTCAAAGGCAGATTCTGCTCTGGCTGCTATAATTCTTAGTACATTCTTATACTTTGACTCTCCCACAGTTAACTCTAGAATCAGAGCTGGATTACTCTTCATAAATTTAAATTGCAAGTAGATGCCTAAAATGTTTACAAATATTCCATATCCCTTAATTATAGTTGGTACTCTAATAACAATTTTGTTATTTTATTACCCATTTCTCTTTTATTTAGTTATTGAGATGGTCTTCATATCTATATTGTTTTTACCTACAGTGATGCCCCTAAACTACTTCAGGGCTATTGTACATTGAAAGGCAACCAAATTATAGTGGAAAATAACAGAGTCTTAAACCACACAGCCACAATTCAAATTCTGATTCTCCCTCCTCTCTATCTCAGTTTCCTTCTCTCTAATATAAGGATAATAATAGACCCACACTCCTCATGGGCTTCCTGTGAAGATTAAGAAGCCATTTCCTTACATCATTTTAAATATCCCACTTGTCACAATATAGACAAAGTATTGACATTTAACATTAGGATACAGTAAAAAGATTTTGATGAAAACATTATTTTACTATTCAAAATTTTTATTTTAATTGCAAGGTCAAGTGATTTTCACATATAGATTCTGTGCTATGCAGTTTTACCCAGTTCATACTCACATATGACAAAAAAGTAAGCCTCAGACAAGTCAAGAAACTTTCCACTTGGTACATAGATAAGGAATGACAAATGAAGGATAAGCTTGAGATTTTTACAGGTAGATGGATACAACTTGAGATCATAACCGTAAGTGAAATAAATCAGACTTGCATGTGTAAACAACGTATTGTTTCTCTGCTGTAAGAAATTGAGAGCAAATAAGATCAAAAATGTACAATAGATATTGTGAAATGTGAAGAAACTCTTCAAAAAGAAAGAGAAACTAGGATGAGAAAAGGAGAAAAGTAAGGGAAAGGAAAATCTATCTATCTATCTATCTACACAAGATAGTTAAGATAGCTGTATTACTAATTTCTCTTAGTTCATTGGAAAGATTTGTGTTAATACTGTTTTGTCAATTTTTCATGCCTATATCTTGTACTCTGAGATACTTTGAAGATAACAATACGTAATGTATTAACCATTGTTACGCTATTATCTTGTTTTTAAATTTTGTTTCATTGTTTTTATTGGTTTCTTTTCTTTAAAATTAAAAAAAAAGAAAGAAAGAAGTGACAGAATGGGAATTTGAACTCTGAGTTGAATTCAAAGCTAAAATTTAAAAAAATACATAGTAATTATTCAAATTTCTTATCTTTGTAAATAAAACAAAGGAAAACACTTGAATGAAATGCAAAATAAATATGCCCAGTGAAAGAAGCCAGATAAGAATGAGTATATACTGTATGATTATGTTTATATAAAACTGTGGAAAGTACAAGCTAAATATAGTGACAGAAAACAGATCAGCAGTTGTCTGGGGGAGGGGACAAGGTAAGGAGTTGCGGGAAGTAAACTTTCGGAAGTCATGAATACGTTCATTATCTTGATTGGTGGCAATAGTGTCACTGGTGTATGTGTTCATAAGTGAAAATTTAACCAAATCGTCCATTTGAAATGGGCAGTTTATTGTATGTCCATTTTACTCAATAAAGCAGTTAACAAACAACTGAGCTACTTTTATACCTTTAAAAACTGGCATGCTAAACAAAGGGTAAACAATGAACTCATTATTGAGAACACAGTCCCTTGATGGGTAAAGAGCAAACGAATTTTCAAATATCAGGATTCGGCACAAGATTTCTGCATGGTTCCAAGCCCAGGCTTTGCGGACTAACCCAGTTCTTGCTTTCTTCCCTGGAAGTAGCTGTGTGGCTTATGGCAATTTACTTAACAAAATCTTAAAGTGTTCTCATCTAAGAGGCAATAAAACTTGCATCACAGGGTTTTGCAAGAATTGAATAAGAAAATGCATATCAATCTAGCAGTGAAGTGTTGGGCCCATGGTTACCCCTTTGTCCATAGCTGCTAAATGGTGCTAAGGTGCATGAAAGGCCTGAGTCGGGCTCTGACGAGTTGGATGTCCAGGGTATATTAGGTGCACAGTCCGGATGTGCAGGAGCCCTTACTGGGTACAGCCCCAAAGGAAGATGCCACACAGATGAGTGGTCTAGGAGGTCCCAGCGTGTGGGGTCTGTGATAAATCACTGGGCCAGGCTTTCCCTGACTCCCGGGGTCTCTCCCCATACTGAGATCCCACTCCGGAATGCAAAAGGAAAACAGCAGCTACAGCAGTCCCTCAGCCTTTCTGCTTTTCTATAGAAAGCAGTAATGCAGTCTGCTTTATTCCACGCCTCTATTACCTTAATGTGCTGGCCTGGAGGATAAATGAGATAATAAACACAGAGCACCGAATGAGCACAGTGTCTGGGTCGCAGGAGGCGCTCAATAAATGTTAATTCCCTGCCCCCAGCCCCTTATAGATTAACCCTGACTTCTCAGAAATGCAAAGCCCTAAGCACTCACCTCAGCCTACTTTCAATATCCGTGCACAGGAGCCTCTTTTACTACCTCCTTAAAGGCAGCCAGAATCCCTCTCCTCTTCTAATTGTCCCACGGAGAGCAGGGGAAGCAACTCCGGAGGAGCCCCTGGCCTCCCCGCGGTGGAGACGGAGCTGTTAACCAGCCCGGTGGACGCGGCCCTCGTTCATCTTTGCAGACTTTGCTGCGCCATCCATTTTAAATGACATGGAAGCCGACCCGTTTATCAAGATCAGCATACTACTATGTTATTATGATTATTTAGCATTTACATAACACTCTATTTGCAAAGTGCTTAATAATAATTTATTTATTACTTTATGGAGCTACTCACTAATGGAAAACTCAAAGGGTTGTCCTGAGCTCACCGACCTCCGCTCCAGAGACACTTCAGGCCATTTCCCATGGCTGCCCAGATGTCTGCTCTGCTGTAAAACACTTTAATGAAAAACCAAATATATATATGCATTTGGCCTATGTAATGTATTGAAACAGTACTCTTTTACTTTCCAATAAAAAAATACTTTAAAATCACTGCAATCATATCTCTCTAGACTTTATCCTTATATAGAACCAAGAGGATGAAATTCCACTTTGGTGGCAGGTGTGGAGATCATGCATATGCATCATTCTTGCTTCTTTTCAAGAAGGGCTTGTGGCCCAGCGGGGGTGGGGGGTGGGGTGGGTGCTGAGTTGTCCCTGTGTATGTGAGCTCCTGTGAAGTTTGTTTCCAACATCTACCATGCAGGGCAATGGTCTAAGGGTATAGCCATTTCTGTCCCAAGAGGGCTTCACCTAAAGGATGATTTTAGGTCTGTGTTCCCACCTGATGACTCTTCACCTGATCGTACTTCCCTCATCATTTTCTTTCACAGGTCTAAGTCCTTATACATATTTTCAGTCCTAATTTCCCCTCAAAGACCAGCCTGCTTCCCAAAGGGCCCCACTGAGACCAACTATGACATTAAGCAACACTATATAAGGGACAATTTCTTCTCATCATTATCCAGATACAGGTACTTTTGATGTTTTCTAAAGTCTTTGTACTCCTAGTAAAATAATCCGGGACTTGTTGACTCCATCATTCTAGGGTATCTCTGAATCTATGAGGAATTGGATTCAGTACAATTTTGTGTCTTTAGCCTCCATGTGAAAGAGTTTTGTGGTAGAGAAATGTTTTGAGGGGAAATTTCACTGATTCAGGGTCCCCCATTTTCCTGTCTACAGTGACCTATAATGACTTCACCTCAGTTAAAATGTGCAGTAGGAAAATGATTATGAGCATGGACTGATGTGTGTGAAAATCATACGGTAAGAATTTATTTGCATGTTTAAAATATTTTTATTTAACATTACATTCTATACAGTAATGTATATAATTCAGTAGATGATATAAACTATTTTACACCTATGCATACACATCATATCAGACAAGACAGGGGCTCTCACAGAACAGAGGACTTGGAAAGAAAGCTGCCCCTGACAGATGGGACAACAGGACTGCATCCTGACAGGGTCCAATCACTAGACCTGATGGGCCCCTTCTATCAGACTGTGTTCAGCAGGGGAAAGGAAAAACTCAAGTGAACCATGCTGACAGGGAACGGGCCCTTCTTGGAAAATGCACATCTCCGAATTCTGGGGAGCACAGCCTCTTTATCAGCTTCGCAGACCTGTCCTCTGTGAAGTTCTTTGTTTCCAGACCAGAAAAGAGAACAAAATGTGTGTGTCCTTCCCCTTCATGCCCCTATTTCTTGTTTTTCTTTCTTTTACTGATGCTTTCTAAATGATCTTTAAAAGAAGTCCAGTCTCTGCATTTTTTTTCTGGATTCCTCTGTGGTCTTAAGTCAAAGGCATCTGTTAGAAAATAAACTATGAAACTTAATTAGGATTTTGAAGTTAAAGCTAACAGGAAGAAAAGCTTAATGCCCATGTATGAGGCTACTGTTTGGACACTGGTTCTGAGATTCGTGTATGTAAAAATGGAAGTTTATAGTTTAAAGTTGTCCTGGTGAAAATTTTAAAGCATGTTCAATAATCCTTTGGTAAATTCATAGAAGACTGATCTATAATTAATTAGGAAGGGCATGTGGGATGTTTATGAGAACATTACGATAGATATCTTGAGCATTTCTCTGCTGCTGCTTTTAAAGGCTTGCTAAAAGAAAGGGTGCATCACCATCCCTCTACCTACTAATAGGGTTTAAGGATACAGTAGTCTTGCATAAGAATATAGATTAAATGGCTCAGAGCATGCAACAGAATAATCTGGGACTGGTGCGAGGCCCTGAGTTAGATTTCTGGTACCAAAAAAGAACAAAACAGGCAGTTGGCAGGGGAGAAGGGGGGAGAACAAAATAAAAACATAAAAATAATCTGGCACTTACAGAAACCAACATGAAATGACCAGAAATATTACATTTGTATTTTGGTAATAAGTCTAGTTGGTAAAGAAGGTCTTGGAATAGCATAGAATTGTTATAACTGTCTCTTCAAAATGTCAAAAAAGTCTGCATTTTTTTCCCTTGGGACAATTCTGAGTAATGTGGAAACACATCATTAAAGGACTCCAGCCCTCAGCCAGAAGTACTCTGAAGTGTTTTGCCACAAGGATTTGTCTTGTGTTATCTTGTTCAAATTATTAACACAGAGGCAGCACTGGATGGGGGCTAGCACAGGACCTTGAGAGGTAGACACAGCTGGGTTCAAATGCTGTCTCTGTTACACACTGGTCATGTGTTCCTGGAAAAGTACCTTAACCTTTCTGAGCCACAACTTCTTTTCACATGAAACAGGGATTATAACACACACTTCAAAGTGTTGGAATGAGAGTCAAAGAAAATAATGTGCCATGTAATGCAGTGTCTGGTAAAAAAGAAAGAAAGAAAAAAACCACTCCAAAAATGATAGCTCTTGTCGCACATGAAATGGCATTGTCTGAGAGTAATGAGTTAATAAGTTGGATGACAAAAATCAAGATCCAAAAAGGCCTCACCAGGCTGAACTCAAGGACCAAATCTAATAGGGTGACATTTAACAAGGATAAATGTAAAAGTACTGCAATTAAATCTGAACAGCAAACTGCACAAATGCCCAGGGCTTATCGGCAGCACACCTGAAAAAAAACCTTGGGAGCATCACTGAGTCTGTTCATTAAGGACCAATGGTGTGAGGGGTAACCAAAAAGCAAATGCTTCTTCAGCAGCATAAAGGCAAGTGCACCATTCAGAATAAGAGGATAGAATGTCTGTTTCTTCCATCCCACTCTGGGTGTTGCACATTAACAGCTGGTGATAATATGGGCTTTCCCAAAAAGACACGTGTTGTTTACTTTTCTTTCATTGCTGAGTCAAAACACTCAATGCCCAAAATTAAATAGGGATACCTTTATTTAGCTCACAGTTCATGAAGGTTTTAGTCCATACTTGGCTGGTCCGAGACAGAGTGGCACATGGCAGAGGGCAACAGTTCATGGCAGCAGAAAACAGCAAAAGCAACAAGAGCAGAAGAGGAGGAACATGGAGAGAAGAATCTTTCTGTGCCTTATATAGCATTTAGGCTACACACCTTAGGGTGGACATAGCACTTGTACCCATAATCCCAGCATTGGACTATGAATCAATCACAGACTCTAGAAGCCCAAACAGATGACTGCATGAGGCTTTGGGAGGACATCTAGAAACAAGCCATAACATTCTGCCCCTGGCCCCCCAAAGACTCATGCGCATCCCTTTATGCAAAATGTATTTTAGTTTATCTCTAAGAGTTGTCAAAGTCCTAGCAGTTTCAGCAATGCTGCAAATTCCAAGTCCCAGGTCTCCTCCTAGATCTAAGGCAAACTCTTAGCTGCAAGCCCCTGTATAAGTGAAGTTAAACACTTCCAACATTCAATTGCACAAGATAAACATTACCATTCCAAAGGGTACAAACAGGGGGATACAAAGGAATGGGACCAAAGGAAGTCCAACATCCGACAGGGAAACCATCAAGTCCTGTAATTCCATGTGAAACATCTGAAACAAACTGTGACAAATTGTGAGTTCCAAAGGTCTTGCATGGCTCCACCCCTATGGCACTTTCAGTGGTTGCTCTCATGACTTCTTTCTTAGGCCTGCTTTGCTCCCTCCTTGCAGGTTTACTCAAATGATCTATATTCCTGTCTTCTCCAAATTTCTGGAGTCTGCACTTTGGCTTTGGCTTCACCCTCACAGTTTCACATATTGCCCTCTTGGGAGCATACTTCCTGACCTAATAGGCCTTCTTCTGAAGTCTGGGTAGAAGTCGCAGAACTCTTGCATCATGCATGCACTTAAAACCAGTTCCACATGGATGATGCCAAGGTCTGCTGCCAGCTGGAACAGTAGCCAGGCTTTCTTCTCTCTTGGCTGTAGGGGTCAAGTACCTGGATTACTGAACACTCTGAATCTGATTCTAAGAAACAAATTATCTATGCCACTGCCATTCTGGAACATGGTGCTCTGTGACTTTCTCTTCAAAGCAAAGTCTTTCCCTTTCACAGTTTTGAGGTTGCAAAGGGTGGAGACCTGCTGCTTGTTGTGATCACCTCAGGTCATCTTTTCTATTTTCCTGTTTGTTCTCAGCAATCAAGATCTCCTCAGCTCTATCTTTACAGCCCACAGCTTTACTGAAGTTTCCTTTCTGGCCAAATTCACAGTGTTTTAAATAATTCTGCTGGGCTCTTTGTTCTTGATTCTCAACATAAATCTGACAAACAGCCTTCAACAATGGCCATGCCACAGCCTTAACATTCAACTGCCTTGAAATTCCTTCTGCCAAGTTAATCAGTCCACCACCCTTAATCTTAGTCTCATGCAAAATCTCTGGACATGAGCAAAATACAGATAAACTTTCTGCCAACCCATAATATACATCATCTGGTTTCCTGAGCCAATGCAGTCCTTCTTCCCAGAAGAAACCATCTGAACCTGGTCTTTACTAGTTTTCTGGTCTTCTGAGCTCAAACAAGAATTTGCCATACACAATACCCTGAGGTGTTCCAGTACTATTCTTTCAGGCTACATCACTGAACCTTTTCAAATTCTTGCCACAAGTCATTCCCAAAGGCTCTTGAATCACATAGTTATGTATAGTCACAGCAATGACTCTGCTTCTCTGGTACCAAATTCTGTGTTGAATACTTTTCTCTCATTGCTGAGACAAAATACATGATGACCAAAATTAAAGAGGGAAAGTTTTATTTATCTAACAGTTCATGGAGGTTTCAATCCATACTCAGCTGGCTCCAAGGTAAAGTGGCATGGCACAGGGGCAACAACTCATGGCAGTGGAAGACAGCAAAAGCAACAAGACCAACAAGGGGAGAAGAGAGATAGAGAGAGCCTCTTTCCCTTGCTTATACTGTATGCAGGCTACTTGCCCCAGGGTGGGTGTAACACTCACACCGGTAATCCTAGCATTGGACTGTGAAACAATCACAAACTCTAGGAGTCCATCCCTATGACTGCATGAGGCTTTAGGGGGACATCTAGACACAAACCATAACAACACATAATTACAAAAGGGAAGAGACACACTTTCCTATCAATCAAAAGAGGAGAGGCAAGAGAAGTCCAAGGAGGCTTTAGACACATGTCCACAAATGCTTGAAAAGCAGTTACGGCA
Organism: Dasyprocta punctata; assembly: GCA_004363535.1. Classification (NCBI taxonomy): domain Eukaryota; kingdom Metazoa; phylum Chordata; class Mammalia; order Rodentia; family Dasyproctidae; genus Dasyprocta; species Dasyprocta punctata. The sequence goes on along the minus strand of RJWM01001322.1, from coordinate 117,333 downwards.
TGATAGATTAGATCCCTTGTCATAGTGAATTTCCTGCTCCTTTCCTACTTAAAGTTCTCAGGAGAGAACAAGGGAGACACATGGAAGTTACAGAAAGGCAGGTTACTACGTGCACTATAAAGAAGATGCCTCCATTAGCATTGGCCCCAAATGTGGAGGGAGGGAGTTCCCCATCATCAGAAGTATCCAGGTAGAGAGTGAAGGTTGCACAGGGTGATAACTCTGTTCCTTAGAGGAGGGCTCAAACTAAAATCATAAATTCTTGTAACTCTATATACTCTTCTTCACATCCTGGATGGAACCTGAGATTCCACCCCATAAAGATGAAGATGACTTGAGTGAGAGTATTATACCTTTCAACATGCATTAAACATATGCTGTCTGCTATTGAGCTAGGAGCTGAGGACACAGAGATGAATAAGTTATTGCCTTGGTCTTTGCAAAAGAAAACTTGGGGTTTGGTGCACTAAGCAAACAAGTACAATTTTAAAAAGTTCCTTATCTGTTATGTGATAGAGAAAGGTATGCAGTAGAGCAACAAGGAAGAGTGAATCATTCTTTCTGACTAGAGATTTGGAGACTCTGTATCAGACAGCAGTGAAAGGACTTTGGCCACCTTCATCACTCTGGAGCAAGTTATACTCACAGGCTCACCAAGGACTCCTGGAGGATGCAGAATTGCAAAACAGTAGACATCCTGACAGTCCCCTGCAAGGCTTTGAGAATCACTAATATCCAGACCTGACCTTTCCTCCAAGACCCTGTCGCATCTGTCCATGCTGGAGCAAGGTCACTAGGATGTCCTAAAACGAGGTGCCATGAAATCTGTAGGAAAATGCTTTTGATCAGTTCATGAAAACCCAAATCACCAGCTGCTTGTGCCTGTGCATATACCCACATTAAACTGCCAAGCTGCTTTACATTTATTTACCCGCCATGTAGTGCCTGCTTTATTAGGCCAATAAATTGAAGGCAATAATATCCACCCATCGAATCCTACCTGACTTCTAGGGCCTGGCTTTGCCCCAGTTCCTCAGAGATCTCCCTAGGGATTCTACACACTGAAAACTCTAGTCTGGGAAGCTCTGTAGCACCTACTGTGTGTGCTTCCAATAGGCACCTACTACTTACCAGTCTTTACTGTTATTAGCTAAATTCTATGAGCACATTTTGCTTAGCTTCAGACTGGGTGAGATCTTGCCTGAGAAGACCATTAACTGCTGTTGAGTGGGACACAACCAAAGCCCAGGGTTGTCGGTGTGAAATTCAGGCACATGTGAACCAGCAGCCAGGTGGATAGTCATATTCCAGTCCTTGGGTCTTCTCTAGAAATCTTTAAGAGTCATGAGGAGCCAAATCTGGGAAGCCTTTGCTTCCTGCTGGACCATGTGGGTTCTCCAGTCTCCTTGACAAACAGAGCTGGAGATAGTGGCAAATCTTGGGGGAGTTCTAACTTGGGTTTAGAAGTGTGGTTTGCAGCATTTTTAGTGACCTAAAGCTTCTGTGGAGCACCACTGTCAACCAGCACAGAGCACCCTAACACATATCACACCTCCACAACTGAACGGGAAGTTTGGGGCTAACTGTGGCATGGCATTACTGATGGGTTAAAATAACAGTTTATTACTAATTTATGACAGTGAGATCAGCTTTCAAACCATCAGAGGGCCATCTGCCAAATGCTAAGAGAGTCCTCTTCACTGCCAGCAAGGGTCTCCCTGAGGAAACAGTACAGGTTGGACACCGTTAAGATTCACAGTTGTATAGCCAAATGTAGGGTAGCATGGCTGTACTTGCAGCGCTCTTAGAGGCTGAGGTAGGAGGACTGAAAGTTTGAGCCCAACCTGAGCAACTTAGCTGCTTAGTAGGATCCTGTCTCAAAATTTAAAGATTAAAAACAAAACAAACAAAACAAAACAAAAACAATAGGCGAGGTAGTTCAGTGCAAAGTTCCTAGGATCAACCCCCAGCACCAATACAAATGAACAGCACAGCTACTCTAATTGCAAATTACATGGCATCTCAAGGCCATGTGAATCACAGTGGTCATAACCGGCTCTGAGAGGGACTCAGAGGAGCTGAGTCAAAATCCTATGCCTGGTTGCCCTCTCTGAACGTGTTAGCTGCTGAACATCACTTGGAGGGTAAGGAGCTGGACTGAAAGATTCTTGGGGAGTTTCTCATTGACCCTTAACCATTCAAAAAAGTTAAGATTCTTTAAGGCTCAGAGACTGATGACAGAATTTTTTTCACATGCATTGACTGAATTCAAGCATTTCCCAAGCCCAAATGTCTGGTGGTTCTTCCTTTTGCCCCACTCATGCCTTGGACCACATTATTTGCAAATAAACCAGATTCGGAAGTATGAAGGCAATATCCCCTCTCTGTTTTTCTCTGTTCCATATAGGGACCCCATGGGTGATATAGCCATGTGGATTCAGGTCCAAAGCCCAATTCAGGGAAGGGAGGAGACATCCTAACAGAAGCCTGGGCCTCTAACTGTCAAATGCACACTGCTTCTTCTGCCCGTAGTTGCCTGGATGCATGGAGACACAGGCTCAGTCATCATAGTACCCTCAAGGTCCCATATGGAGATGCACAGAGACCTCAAGATGCACTGGAGGAAAGAGCAATATCTCAGTATAAACACTGCTTTAAAAGGTCGTGATGGGGTCTGGCTCAATTGGAAACCACAAGCCATTTTTGGAGGCTGGTACTGTACATACATTGAAGTCTAACACTGGGAGCTGCTAGGTTCTTTTTCTCCATATTCCCTTCTTCATACCACACAAAATGCTTGGGACTCACCTGAGACCTAACATTTGTCTGTTTTGAGAATAGATGAGTATTTATTAGAATTAAACAGCTGGGGGCTCTGTGATATTTAGACGGGCATTAGGAGGAATGTATGAGAAGAAGATAATGCCGGCTCTTTTTTTCTGTAAACCAGTCTGGGCTTAGCTACTGAGGGGATTTTTTGGGTCTCCTGTGAGAACCAGATACAGTTAATTTCCTGCAAAAGCTGCGGGCTGGGCCGTGCTGATATTGCGGTGTTATTTAGAATAGAAAGGTCAGGCCTGAGATTGAATAATCATTGACAAGAAATCCATAGAGGATAGGAAGCAGTTGGTGAGCAGTGACTGAAACCTCGCATGCCTCTCCCGCCTCCCTTACCTCCCCTCCCCTCCCCTCCCCTCCCTTCCTGGGTATCTGGCTTATTCTTGGGTTTGTTTATAATTCTTTTTGCATGAGTTTCCCAAGCCCTCAAGCTAATAGGAAAGGTGTGTTGAGACACAGAGGGACAGCATCCATGCCACCCCTCTGGAGATGGGGGACACAGCCTTACAATCAGGATGCAACCTGTTCCAAGGCCATTTGCCTTGGGCACCTGTGAATGAATTTTTAAATCAAAAATGGTGGCGTTCTCTTTGACAACTTGAAGCACTTTGCTCCCAACAAGGTGTTTGGCTTTCTTTCCTGTGTGATGTCTCAGTTATAATCTGTGTAGCCCATGTCTATACCCTGTCCTGAGTGTGAAACCAAAGTGGGGGAGCTGGAGAAGCACAAAGGAAAATTAGATGACTGCAAGAGCGGCTATGTGTCAGGCATGACTGTGCCCTTTGAATACAGTATCTCATTAATCCTGAAACTACCCAGATCTGTGTTTAACAGATGAGGAAAATGCCTTTGAAGTCTCAGAGAGGTTGAATGACTTGTTCAAGACCTCCCAGTTCCTAAGGAGAAGAACAAAGTTTTGAAACTTAGAGATGTCTGGGTACCAAATTGATACTCTGTCTCTAAAATTTTATACTTTCCCCTCTGCATTCTTTCTCTGTTGCTGTCTTCCTTGATTTTAATCCAGTCACTGTAGAAGTTTTCTTAGGAATCTATATTCTCAGTGAAAGAGCTTTTCTTGCTAAAAACCATCAGAATGAAAAGTCAGATACCACAAATTAGGTGGCTTAGGATTCTGTCCAACTTGGAAACACGAAGGATGGGCCAGTGGGCTTCTGAGTTGCATTCTGAATCTCAGATGCTATTTAATTGATTGATTTTAAAATTAGATTTATTTATTAAAATTGTGGCCTTGGGATGATTCTTCAAACTTATAAGTTTGCCATCTTGCTTAATTTGGGGGTGTTAAGGGAACAAATAATAAGTCGTACTTCAATCATCAGAATCAGTGTCAGAATTTTCTTTCTAGGGGTAGCTTATAATCCAAATAAGAGTGTTAACAGGGAATGTCATTCCAGGATGACTTGTTGGCACAATGGACCTGGCCACGGCTTGTCTGTGGTTGTCTTGTGTCATCACAGAGTGCTCTGACATCTGGAGACACTTCCTGTAATTACTTTGCTTGTATCATAAGGAGGAATCATGACAATAGGTTGGGTAAAAAGAAGGAACTGGAACAACAGCTTCTTCTTATAGTTGTCATCAGCAGACACTAGATCCAAGTATGGAGACCCTCAGTGTGAGATTAAATCATTGGGTCATGTGCTTTACCCTTGCATATGTAAATTGAATTATTTCAGGGAGATACAACTTGAAACAGAATAATGAATAGAAATACACAATTTGATTTTATGGGTTTTAAAACACAGATTTTAAAACATGATACAAGATATTAAAGCTTATGATCTGGTGGATGGTATAAGGACTATAAACTTGGAATTCTGAGCTGTGTGTCCAGATTGACTACTCCTTCTCTTGAAAAGAATTGAGGCAGCTCTGTACCCTGAGTCCATTTACTGACACTACAGATAACACAGAGACTTGTGTGGCTTTGATGGTTAATTTGTTTGAAAGACCTGAGTTCTTTGGTACAGCAAAGATCTCCTTCTTTTCCTGAGCTCCCAGTCCTACTCCAGGCAAGATCCCCTTCCCTCATTCTACCTGTACTGGGACACAGGTAGCAAGGTGACTAGGACAATAAATACACAGAGCAAGAACTTATGTGTTCTGAAAGAAAATAAAAGGTGGCATGGTAAATCAGCCAGCATGTTAGACTTGGAAATCAGACTCCCAGTTTCTCTGCTTTGTATCTTTGTACCTTCCAGAAAGTTGCTCAAACTCTGTGCTTCTGTCCCATCATTTGTAATGAATTTATTAATAGCATCTACCTAGGATTGTTGAAAAAATTCAGTAAACATGCAAAGTACTTAGATCTATGCCTGTTCCTCCATAAGCCCAATGTGGAGACCTATCATTTCCTGCCTACCATGCAGCCATGCCTTTCAAGGAAGTTTTCCAGTAGGAAGCAGTCTTGCATGCACGTATACCAATCAGGGGAAACTATTGGACATTTCTTGTGCACCTTGGTCAGGTGAAAGCTGAAGGTGCCCAGGATTTCAGTCCTAGACATGTCTGGGCATGTCATTCCAGAAACAAACCTTTGGAAATGCTTCTCAGGGACAGCATGAATGGATTCATTGTATGAACATGACTTTATTGAAAATGTTCTGTGAGCTGAGTACTTCCTTGGACTATTTATACCACATTCTCTGTGTCTTAGTTTCATCATGACACCTACCTTGTTTTGTTCACTAGACTGATGTGAAGCTCCAAAGGAATGTGCCAGCATGTCTTTTCAAATGCTAGTGGTGCTAATATTATAACATATGACGATGGTTACACTTTACAGGGTCATGGCCCAGCTGTCAGATGGCACCCCCCCACCCCCAGTGCAGAGCAACACTGGATCGGACAGATGACCTCGAGGACACAAGCTCCCTGGCACCATCTGGCATCCTTTTTGCCTTTGATTTATCAGTGCAGATTTCTCCCTGTGTGACACCATAAAGGCAGGTTGTGTGACACCTTTACTGCCTGGCACAATGTGGCACAGGGATGATCTTATGCGCGCAGAGACAAGGTGCAGATACTCACCACTGATTTCCCAGCATAGGTCTTTCAGGTTGCAAAAGGCCACAGGTGCTGCTCAGGAAAAGCCGGGCACTGGGCTAGGTTGGGCTGAGCCCAGGGCAATAGCAGGATGGCCACAGCCCAGTCAGGTGGGTGTGTTTCTGCAAACCCTCACCTCCCCCTCTCCCAGTTTGTTCTGGTGGCTGCCATCCCCGAAGTTTATAGGTATCATTACCTATGAAAAATCTGTTCCATCTGAAGACAGTCGGGGTTGGGGATGGGCGGCAGATTGCAATTTAATGATTGGATTAAAATATGCTAAAGCAAACAAATAAATAAATAAAATCCCAGAAGCCTGGAGCGCCACAATTCATTTTGTGGGCAACAGAGGCTGGGGCTCTAGGGACCAGCTCATAATTCACCCCACAGGCAGGTTTAGTAGCCTGTTACTGTATGACCACAAGGAGAAACAACTCTCCAGGAAAGATTTACACTGAATGGCACTGGAGGCTGAAGGGCTAGGGGCTGCAAGGGGAGAGAGATGTGGGAAACTAATGGGTTCTGAGGCTGGGAAAAGGGGCAGCTCCGAACTTACACCAAAAGCAGAGGTCCACAATTCCTGGCCCACCACACCTCATCACAGCTGGGTGGTTCTACTTCCCTGGCCACTAATATGGATTGACAATGCTACTTGCCACAGTGTAGGGTCATTTCTCCCTCCTTGCATCTTTTGAGACGAGGCTCTCCTCAGGGAAGAGAGTATGAATTTCCTTCTTTCTATCCCTATGGTTAGGCACAAAGTTGCAGCTCAATAAGAAAACACCAGAAGGATGAATGCATGAACTATTATCTATCAGAGTTTATATTCCTTGCTAAGAATCAGTCATCAGTACCCAAGACTTGTTCCAGGACCTCAGCAGTTACCAAAATCCAAATATACTTAAGTTTCTTGTATAAAATAGAGGAGTATTTGAATATAATCTATGAGCTGGGCATGGTGGCGCACGCCTTTAATCCCAGCACTCGGGAGGCTGAGGTAGGAGAAGTGTTGTGAGTTCAAGGCCAGCTTGGGCTACAATGTGAGTGCAAGGCCTGCCTGAGCTACACAGTGTGACCCTGCCTCAAAAAACCAGGGCTGGGAGTTTGGCTCAGTGACTTAAGCGCCTGTCTGACAGGTGCAAGGTTGTGAGTTCAATCCCAGGTGCCGCAAAAAAAAAAAAAAAAAAAAAAAAAAAAAAAAAAAAAAAAAAGAAAGAAAGAAAGAATATAATCTATGTGTATCCTTTGGTATACTTTAAATTGTCTCTAGATTACTTGTAAAGCCTAACACAATATAAATGTTACATAAGCAGTTGTTATATTGTATTGTTTGGGGAACTATAATTTTAAAAAGGTCTGTACAGGTTCAGTACATATTTAATTTTGTAAAAATAACATTTTTGATCAGGAATTGGGTGATCGACAGATGGGGGTGCAGGGTACACAGAGGGCCAGGTGTTCTTAGTGCGGCATTTGGAGGGGGACAAGCTGGAAACATGGGGTCTGTGCACCACTGGGCCATCTCTTCCTCCTCTCCAGGCTCCTCCTTTTCCCAGGAGATTTCTGTCTGTTCTTCTTGGCCTGCCAGCACAACCCGATACCTGCCAGGCTCCCTCCTGAGATACCACCTTTGTACTACTGCTCTCTCTCTGCTCACAGCTCCCTTGGTTCACCACTTCATACTTGGCTAATTCATCAGTTGGAGCTGATGAAAAATTCCCTACTAAAATACCTCTGACCTTGTTGACTGACTTCCTTTCTTTTTTATTGTAGAAGCACATTAGACCACATCTTTTATGCATATTACACATCAGAGTTGCAGCTTGAGGTAATCAATAGATTAGGGTTCAAGACCCCTATTAGACAGTCAGCACCTTGAGGGTAGACACTAGGTATTGCTATTTCTGTTTGTCATCCTCAACACCCAGAACAGATATCTGGCTCACAGCCTGTTCTGAGGAACCAGCTGGTGATTACCAAAACATGACTTCTCCCTAGCGTCTCATCATTTCCTATGAAGAGGACATCCCTGGAGCCCCCACCCCACCCTCTTCTATCATTCCAAGACCTGCCATCCTTTGCTCTCTAGTTACTACAGCAATAACTCTCCCCAAAGCTAGGATGTGACCCTGTTAGGGGACTCCCCCCACCCAGGTCCAGCATAGCTGTAAATTGCTGCTATGTTTGAAAGAAGAGAAGAAGGGTGAGAGATCCGCCATCATCATTCATTTCTCCCCTTTGGGGAAACTTGTTTTCATGCATGCTCAGTAAATGATGCTCTTGTACCAATAACAAATGTCAAATGCTCTGTTTGGGATTTGGGGGAGATAGAACATTAGCAAAGGAGTAGCAATTCAGTGAAAAGGACAGAATTTCTGTTTAAGGACTAGGAAGCCAAGTAACAAATGTCACCAAGAGACTCAAGGGATACAGCTTTGTCTCAACAACCACTAATACAGAAAAAAAAAATGCATCCACAGCTACCTGAAATCATGTTGCACTCCCTGATCACTGAAACCTTTCATGGGGTTCCCCTCTCTCACTTGGATAGGATCCTTAGCTCATAACACTGTATTATATGTATGGGTAACTGTTCAGGCTGGACAGAGTGCTAGGGCAATAGCAGGAGGAGCTGTGGGAGCAGCAGATCAAGGTTTGTACTACGACACTTTAAACAGTATTACATACAATGATGCTGCAGGTCCAGTCCATGGTGGTTTGGCTTCTTGTGAGTGTTTTTGTTCACTTACTGAAAAACTGTGACCCCAACTCTATGGTATATATGAGAGTAGTTGTTCAGTCTTCTCCCATACTAGATTGTAATGGAGATTACATCTTATTCACTGGATAATTCCTGAGTGTAAATGCTTGTGAACTGAGCTGAAATCAGGATGTTCCCATCTTACAAGGGAAGCAGAGGGTAAATGGGTAATTGCAACACAATTATTATAAAAGAGCAATACTGAGAGGCTGAGGCAAGAAGGTCTTAAGTTTGGGCAGAGCCTAAGCAAATTAGCATTACCTCAAAATAAAAAAAGAGCTGAGATGTAGCCCAGTACAAAGGCCTTGGGCTTGATCCTCAGTACCACAAAAAATGGGTGAGGGAGGGATAAGATATAACATGGGGATAGTGGCACTGAGCCCTGAAATTCAGAAATGTGTTCTAGCATGCTTGCTCATGAAAGAAATATAGGGTTGGTTACCAGCTGCCTGTCTTGTGATTGCCTGTGATGCCCCATGCTACAATCCCCTGCTGAGCCCAGCAGATTCAGAATCCTCAGCAGAGGTTTTGCTGTTGGCACAGAGTAGGTATTGGCAATATGAAGATACTCCCAGGGAGGGAGTGCAGATAGTCTGAATAACACAGCAACACGTGAAGTTCAGGACTGTGGATGTAGGAATGAAGAGCTGGCTTTATGTCATTGACTGTCAAGATGCAATGCTCACTGGGGAAAATTAGGGTGCAGAAGACAAATGGTTAATGTGATTGCTGAGGTCCCAGTCTCTTGTTCTCTGGAGCCAGGCACAGAGGACTCTGCTTGGGGTCTGGACATCTGAGAGGTTAAGGCTCTCCCAGGGTCTTTATTTACAGGTATGTCCTCTTAGATGTGTTTGGAATGCAGAAGGCCCACTGCGATTGCTCTTTTCTCCAAGAAATTATCCAAAAGCCCTGTGTTTGGAGAACTGATTTGCATTAGGCCTATGTTACTTGTGGTAAGAAGCTAGAAATCCCTGATCCTTGGATTACATTGGTTTAGAAGATTTGAAAAATAAAAAAAATTCCAAAGACTAGAATTTGCAGAGCAGAGTTTTACTTGGGGAAAATTTTACATGTTGAGTTATTTTATATAACCTCTCTCATTAAGGTGAAATCTCTGTTTAAGAAGCCTGAAAAAGAAACAACAGAAAAAAGTAAAAATTCAAAGAAAGTATGAGGAAAATCCTTTTATGACCTCCCAGTATTGTTTAAGATCATTTCTGCTTACCCCACTTCTAAGCATCAAATTTAAAGAATACTACATTTTCTTAAGCTAAGAGACTGGGGTGTCTAGGTTGCCTGACTATCTCTGCCTGAGAGTCTTCGGTCAGAATATATAGTTCCTGCATTTCTTCTTTTATTTGTTCTTACAGGCTTTTAGATTATTTGTATTAAGCATTGGTGGGCTACACTGCATCAGCAATACTGCATTCTCCCTTTCTCTTTCTTTGATGGAAACACAGGATGTATGAGGGAAACATTAGTGAGATTTCCTGTAAAGGAAACCCTTACTATTGGAATGCAAGGTAGTTCTTGTGGGTTATAAGTTTTAGAAACTCAGATTTGTACTCAGTCAGATTTTGGTCTGAGGCTGTGTGTGTGTGTGTGTGTGTGTGTGTGTGTGTGTGTTGGCTCTGATTCCTAGCAGTAGTGAAAGAGCATTTCCTGATCCAAATGAAAGGAGGCCTTGTTTATCTGAGGTGTTCATCTATTCTTGGTTTAAGGTGGGAAAATAGCTTAGTGACATTTTTATAGACTCAAGTCTACAAAAGACATCTAGAAGGAACACACCCAGACTACTCTGTCTCTTGGAATTAGACTCACTTGGATTTTCAATGAGAAATAGGATCCAGTTTATTTTTAATTTGTAATTTTGTAATCAAAATATAAGAAGAGGAAAAGTGAATGAGAAATGATGGAAGACATATTGACTGAGTAGAGAGGTCAGGAATTTCCTCAGGAAGGTAAAAATTGTATTAGAATTCAGACTAGATAGATTAAAAAAAGAAAGAGAGACAAAAAGAAAAGACAGTATGACCACAGCAAATAGTGCTTATTATTGGGACTGAGAAAGATGAGAATATTCTAATTGCTGCTAGCTCAGGGATAGCAATGTACGTAGAGAAATTTATTGGAGGAATAATCTAATAACACATTTTAGTATTTACTTTATGTCAGACATTGCTCTAAGTGCTTTGCATATATTATCTCATTTAATAAAACAGCCCTTTGACATAGATGCTAACATTAACTCCATTTTATCAATAAGGAAGTGGAAGCAGAAAGATTAAGTAATTTATCCAAGATGACATAGATGGTAAGTAATTGTGATAAAATGAGAAATTGATATAGGATGAGTATCCCTTATCTGAAATGCTTGGGACTAGTAGATTTGGTAATTTTTAAATTTTTAAAAAATTTTTATAAAACAGACTTGCTTGTGTAAATATCATATTTTCTCCTAGTGTAAAAAAAAAACTGAAACATTTCAGTTTTCAGAATATTTGTATATAAATAATGAGAAATCTTGGGTATGGGATTCACATATAAACATGAAATTTATTTATATAGCATATATATATTCTATTCATAGACTGAAAGTAATGTTATATAATATTTTTACTGCACATGTGTTTTGACTGTAACCCATCCCATGAGGTCAGGTGTGGAATTTTCCATTTGTGAAATTATTGGTGCTCAAAAAGCTTCACATTTTGGGTTTCAGATTTTTGGATGAGATATGTTTAACCTGTATTTGGTCTTTGACCCTGGTTCCTGGTACAGCATAACTAAATTCCTTGGAATTTCCTGAATAATAAGAATGATTGGACAGTGCATTGTTCTAATAAGGTGACAGTTGTTAACAGAAGCTGACTAGTTAGATAGCTTCAGCATGGGAGGTCATTGCCAGAAAGATCAAGATGTGATTAGAAGCTTAGAAATTTTAGCCCCTTCCCCTTAACCTTTATGGTGAGGAGCCGGAGTTGAGTTAATCACGAATGACCAACGATTTAGTCAGTCATGCCTAGGTAATGAAACTTCCAAAAAATCCCTAAACAGCTAAGTTTGGGAAGCTTTTGAGTTGAGGTGAACACATCCACATGCAGGGATGCTGAATGCATCTCCATATAGGGTTCTCAGAACCCTTTTGGACCTCACTTAATCTTCATCTAGCCAATTCACTTTTATCCTTCATAATGAGTGAGTAAATGCATGTGAGGTAAGTTTTTTGAATCTTGTGAGATGTTTTCAGACATTATTGAGCTTGAAGAGGGAATCATAGTAACCTCCAATTTATAGCTGGCTGTCAGACATGTAGGTAGCCTGGTAATTGTGACTGGGTACATGGAGTGAGGGCAACCTATTCCAAGAAATCAGTGTTGGAATTGAATTGCACTGTGGGCCATGTAGTTGGCTTGAAGACATACATATATATATATATATATATATATATATATATATATATATATATAATTTGGTCATTTGGTGTCAGAAATGATGGAAAGAAGAAGCTAACAGTTATAGAGGTAAGATTCAAATTGCTGTGATCTGGCTATTAAGGGTACAATGAGAAAACTACCTACATAGTGATTAATGGGAAGGTACCCAGGAAGCACCCTCAAAAACAGATAGAGAACCAGTAATGAATGCAGCTTAAGATGTCCTTGTGAATGACTCCAAAGGGTTTATTGGGTGACAATAATGTAACATGTGGACACATTGGAGAGGGAAGATCAGCGTAAAACACTTGAAGGACTGTTAGTGAATTTTAATATAGCAGTTACAGTTCTGGGGGAAACAGATGGGTCATGCATTCAGAAGGTGTGATCTCAGGGAAAGGGACCCAGGGAGACTCCAAGAAAGGTCAAAATACACTGCATGGAGACTGTTAGGACATCAATGGCTTAGTGTGCCAATGGCCAGTCATGGAATGGCACACAACTACTCTGTAGCATTTTACATTCAAAGAATTGAAGCAGAGAAAGATTTACTTGAAATAATGGGAGCTTTGGACAGACCTGGAATTCTTAAAAATTTTTTCAAAATAGACATTAAAATGTATGCTAAGACAACAAATGTCTAGGACCACCAGCAAAGAAAGTGGTCTCTCCATGAGAAAGGAAGAGATGCAACTAGGAAAAGAGAATGCTAAAAGATTTTTAACTTTGCCCACTCTTATGGTTAGGAAGTGTCTTTTAAAGACTTACGTATCGAAGGTATGGACCCTGAAGAACCAATGTTTAGAGGTGGGGCTCTAGGAAAGTGCTTTGATCATGAGAGCTCTGACCTCATGGATGAATTAATCCACTGATGGGTTTATAATTTGGTGGGGTATAGGGAGGTGATAGAAACTTGAGAGGTGGGGCTCAGTAGAAAGAAGGCAGTGCTTGGGGGCCTCCTACCTTTCCTCTCTCTGCTTCTCAACTACCATAAGGTGATCATCTTTGCTCCACCACAGGCTTCCTGCTGTCATGCTCTGTCCCATATTCCACGATAGAGACAGTTGGCCATGCACTAACACTTCTGAAACAATAAGCTAAACATAAATATTTCTTCCTTTAAATTGATTCTCCGAGGTATTTTGCCTCAGTAATACAGAACTGACACACAGTCTGTGCTTAAAGGAGCTGGGCAACAGAAAGTGAAATATTAGGGCAAACTTCAAGGAGATGGCAGAAAGTTTTTGCAGACACTGATGCAGCACCAGTTACTCAAGTCCTAGGGCTCCAAGGACATGGCAGGTGGGGCTCTGAGAAGACAAGTGGGGCTGGGGGAAAGAAGCACAGGATTCTGCAGTGCCACCAAAGACTGTGCTCAAGAAATGGAGGTTGAACCCAGCTGAGACAAAGGGAAAGCTCTGGGAAGCTCACAGTCTCGACATATCCCAGAGAAGGAAGTAACCGAAGTCACATGTCTGAGATTAGGCACGCAGGGTATAAAGGAAAATGACAACATAGATTCATTTTCAATGTGTTGGTGGATACCAAGGGAAAGAGGGAGCCTCAAGGATGCTGTGGATGAGGGCATCTATTTTACGGTTTTGAATTTTTCACAAAGACATGAATATTTCAAAGGTCATTCTCAAAGAAGAGGAGGCAGAATGCATAGACTGGATTGTTTCTTCCAGGATATAGAGAGCAGGGTGCAAAATTAACCTCTTGTTGCTCACTTTTTCTGAACATGACAATTGAGTCTAATGAACTGGTGTTGTGAAGGCTGAAATAAAGATTTCACTTTTACTTTTCCATGCACTTCCTTTCCTGCTTTCTCACCCACTTATCATATCACATCTATGGTCATTCATTAGTAATAGTCATGTGGTACTATACTTGGTGTCCTGGCAACTTAATTTTGCTGTAGGAACCTGAACTTGCTTATGTTTCCTAAATTCTGCGGGTAGGGCTAGTGCTGGAATTTTGTTTAGATGCCTTCTTAGTCAAGGGTGCTCAAATCCCAAGCCATACACCAATACCTGTCTGTGACCCATTAGGAACTGGGCTGCACAGCAGGAGGTGAGTGAGCAGTGGGCAAGCAAAGCTTCGGATGTATTTACAGCCACTCCTCATAGCTTGCATCACTGCCTGAGCTCCACTTTTCATCAGATCAGCGGTGTTATAGATTCTCATAGGGATGTGAACTCTCTACTATGACCTCCACATATGTGTGATTCACAATGTGGATCCTTACCTCCGTAAGAGAATCCATTGCTTGATGATCTGAGTTGGAGTTGAGGTGATGATGCTAGCACTGGAGAATGTGATTATTATGTATTGAAAACATAGGCAATATAAAAAGAAACTAACCACCATGAAAAATTCATTTTCCACAAAATGAATTCTTGGTGTCAAAAAATGTGGGGGTTGCTATTCTAAGTGACTTTCTAGAAAAATGGGAATACTGGAGCGATTCAAGAGGGAGGGGTTCAGTTGAACTTTGGAGGGCCTATAACAGCTACCCAGTCCCAGGAGAATGTGCCAGATAACTTCTGAGAAAGGAACATGCTGTCAGAGAAGAAGCACAGTGGGAAATCAGAGAGGGCAGAGATGCGACTGATGTTTCTTTGAAATTTAATTTTTAAGAGAGAGGAGGATTTTATTTTGAATGTTAATTTCTCTCTGGATACTTAATAATGGGAGATTCATATTCAAATGTACCATACAGCCTTTCACTTGGGGGCTTCATGCTATCAAATCCTGTATGAAGATAAATCTGCTGAGCTACATTAGAAAGAAGAGTGAATTTTGACTTAGGGCACAGTGTAACCTAACGGTAATGAATATATCCTTCTGATCCATCCAGAGGTATCCATGCTGATTTGTTTCTTTCATGGGTGCCAGGGAGATAAATAAGGACAACGGTTCTTCAAAGCATGTGACCCTTGGCACTGCCGCTGCCACAACTCTTTGATTCCTTTTTCCCATCCCATGCAGCCTAGTGTACCCTTGGATATCTGCCTGTGGATAGGAGCCATAGACTGCATCTCACTGTCCCCTGTGGTCAGTACATCCACTTCTTTGTATTTGGAATGAGCTAGATATTTTTGCAAGGAATGAGAGGAAAGCCCCATAGTGAAGTCTGGTTCTTTGGTCTGGCTGTCTGGTTCAGCCAGTCAGGTTAAAACTTGCTCCTTGAACTTATCCATGAAGTGATTTAATAAAACTGAGTTCTTATGCCACCTTTCACAGAATGATGTGAGCAAAGAAGAGAAGCTATATTCTTTATATCAAACTGCCAGGCAATTGATATTTTGCTGCATTTCTGCTTCCAGAGTGGGAAAGTGACAGGAACCTACAAGGATAAGCATGCAGGGGACACATGGTTGACAGGCAGGGTATAAGCTTTCTATATTTTGTGATTTTCAGTTGCTGTGGTCTAAAAGTGCCACCCAATCCCAGTTATAATGTTGGAACCTAATATGCCAGGTAATGGTGTTCAAAGGTAAAGCCTTTGACACATGATTAAGTCATAAGGGTGGAGATCTTAGAAATGGGATCAGTGCCTTTTCAAGAGATCTAAGGAAGCCTTCTTGCCACTTTCAATACGTGAGGACACAGAGGTGCTATCTAGAAACAGATTCTCACAACACTCTGAGTCTGCTACCCTCTTGGTCTTAGACTTTCTGAGCAATACATTGTCTTGTTTACAAATTACAGTGTAAGATGTTTTATTACAGCACCCCCAAAGAAGGATATGACCTATGTGGTTTGAGGAAAATACAGTACTCTATGAATGTTTTAAATTTTTTAAAAAAATTAGGACACATTGCCATGGTTCCCCCTCAAAAATGTCCCCCTCACTTTGAACACTTACTTCATTGATGGTGCCCCTTTCTGAGGCAGTTCTGGAAGTCCTCTTTCATGACTGTCTTTATGAGATGTGATAAAAAATATATGGCAAATGTTGCGACCAAGTGCCATTCAGGCTTGTAAAAACATCACATGTATCCTCATCTGCCTTAGCCACCAGATCCAGCACTGTGTGACTTCTGACTCTTCCCCAAAGTCAAAATGACCATGGACAAACATGTTGAATCTATTTAGGACAATGAGACAGGCACAACAGTGCAACTGAAGATTTAGGAGAGAGGGCTTCCAGAACTGCTTCAGAAAGTAGTAAGAACGATGTGATATGTCTGTTTGAAGCAAGGAGGAATATTTTGAGGGGAAGTAATGGTAATGTGTCTTTTACTGTAATCAACTTTAAAAATTAAACATTCACTGTGTTTTCCATTATGGTCTATCATATAGTCTCTAAAGCGACTGCTGGACCCCAGACTTGATCCTCTGAGACAGATATGCAAACACAGGGGTGAGACTTGCTGAAGGTGGGAACAAGGCTATTTGAACACAACACAGCATTGCCCTTCGCTGACCACAGGCTTTGTGCTAAAGCTTGAGTTTAGAAAACAACTGGAGGATGTTGGAGAAGATTTTGTTTTGTTTTGCTTTGTTTTATCTTCCATTGTGACTTTCCATAGACCATGCATTTCTGTTTCCTCTCACTGAAGGGGCAATGATGAAGTGAATATTTCTGACTCCCATGATACTCCTTTCTCTATGACTTATTGGGAAGATTAAGAAAGCTGTGTCTGGATCAATGACTACAAATGTTTCCACTTGGAGCATGTCCAGTCAATTAGACAACCACGTAGGCAAACTATCCAAAAGTTATTGCTTAGTGTTATTGCCAGAAAGTGACTGCCTAGCCAGTGACTACTTTTGTGGGTCCCCAGTCAAACCCCTAGAATTTATGTTTAGGACAGTGAAAGAGAGGTCTTGGTCAAGGTTTTCAAGAGATGGGTGAGCTTTCTTCAACCTCCCTTCTGCCACCTCAGTGAAGAAGCCCACATATTCCTACAAGGACGAGTCACAAGGGAAGGTGCCAGATTCCTGAATCACTGCATAGACAAGAGGCACTCTGAATAGGAACATTTGTCTGAGGCTACTTATATAAGTGAAAAATAAACTTGTATCTTATTTGAGGTACTGTGCATTTTAGTTTAGTTCCCAACAATTTAGTTCCACTCTAAGTAATGCACTAGATGGGAAAGATAGGTCCGGGATTCTCTACGCAATTAGAAAAGGGAGTAGTTTGAGCCTACCTTGCATCCATAAATGTATACCAGTATTTAGATTTGAAGAGAGTCAAATCATTAGCAGACAGCTTTTTAGTTAAGAGGTCACTGGGCACTTAGTTTGTCCACCAATAAATGACCATTCTGTCCCCGATTGATTTTCCACTTCTTTGATCTAGTTTCTATGGAGTAGAATTGTGAGGGGGATAAGGACCTCAGTGATTGGTAGCTCAATTTTAAATTCAGAGGGGCTCACCCTCCTCCTAGAAGAATGAGAAAGTAGTGCCCACTTAGAGGAACAACAGTGCTTTTAGAAGAAGAACCTGTCAACAGCCAGACAGGAAGTTCTGTGGATGGGAACTTGGCATTGAAGCCTGATGCACAGACTTAGGTGTGGAAAGTGAAACACCAATCCTGTAACCTCAAAGTCAGGAGCTCAGTGGGAGCACAGACACCGTTGGGAGAGACGTTTCTGTGGAATGCATAGCAGAAAGCAGGTGTATGTTAGACCCATTGGAGTGATAGGAAGGATATTTCTGAGAACATACAAATGAGTGTTACTTGCTACCTAGATTCCTGTCCCTGAAACACCTTTTGGGGACCATAGGTTTTCTTATGACCAGATCACTGCAGGCAAAGAAAAGGAAAGAACAACTAGGCAAAGACTAGAATATCTAGGGTTTACTGTTGCAGACAGAGAAAAGATGATGCTCTACCTTCCTGGAATGCAGCTTATGTTTGCCCATAAGTAACTCCTTTCTTCCTTCATTGGGTAGGTGGTCCATGAGGTCTTTGCCTCACTGTCATGGTATGTAGGTTTTAAAACTGTTGATTAGGGCAATCAACCATAATCCACACTATCCCAGGTCTTTTTGCAGAGAAGAGAAGTTGCCAACATGTAAGAGAAGAAATTTGCACAAAATACAAATATATATATATATTTTGCAACAAAAGAAACTATTTATTTGGAATATGCATTACCAGTACAAATTAGGAGACTGTAAAACCTACACCGTGTTAGTATCATTAGAGAACACAAAAGTTCAAGTTGGAATCAAAAGGGACAGAAGCCTGTGCTCTCACAAAAGCAGAAAAGCTTAAATTTTCAAAACCAAAACAGAGCAGAGCTTTGCAGGTTTATACTCTGAATAACAAGAAAAGGGGAGGGGGAGAAAGGTGGGAGATAAAACCAACAGCCAAAGGAAAGCACTTCAAAATGAAAACACCGAAGGAAAGAAAAGAACAAGATAGAAAAGTGGTTGGGGACATTTTCTTTTAACAAAAGAAAAAAAAATGTTTACAAAAAAATAATAAAAGTTTCCAGAAAGCTTTGAGCTAGGGATTGAAACCATAAAGGTGATGTGAAAAGCTCGTCATTATTTTGTTTTGAGTTAAAGAGTGTGATGCATTTGTGTGGGAATGCTTCCTAAAGTGTTGCTCCAAAATCATCCATTCTTTCTTCACGTTTCTTGCTTGAGAGATGACTAAAATTAAATTTCTTCCAGATAATATTGCTTTCTTTTCTCCTGTAACTAATAAAAACATTCTGAACCAATCTGGCTTCAGGATTTGCTTTAAGAAGACTTCTAGAGCAGAAGTTAATAAGACATGTACTGTCAGTTATTTCATGTTAACATTTTAGCATTAAAACTACAGCATGGAGTCTAGTTCAGTATCTCACTACCTTTTCATTCAAAATCAGGACTTAGGATCAGCAAGCAGGCAGGCCGAGAGTTTGCTTCCTGGATTTACTCTATTAAACCCATGGTGTTTATTGAGCCAGTATCTCCTGTGGGTTCTTTTGGAAGAAAAATCCTCTTTAGTTGGGAAAGGTCTCATGGAATATTGTTATTAATCATGGAGAAAGAAAGCACTTGATTGTGATATTTAGAACCAGCAAAGGCAAAAAATGCTTGCTATAGTATAAAAAGATCCCTTGGACTACCTTGAAGTTCTAAAGGGCCAAAAGGGGAAACAAGTCCCAGAATATTTTTCTCAGGGACTGAAGGAGTGCCACACATCCGGGAAATGCAGGTCAGCAATAGGACATCAACATGGGCTTTGTTTCTGTCTTTGACCTCAGCTGAATTCTGAAGCAAAGCAGAACAAGGAAACAGTCTATTCTACCAATGTCATCTTTTCACATCACCTTGTATACATATTTAATGAACAAAAATAGCAAGATCATAATCCTGACAATTAAAAAAAAAAGCCCACCCCCATAAACAAACCAAAAATAACACAAAACAAAACTTTTTTTTTGTATTTTTTAAGAGCAGGAATAAAGAAAAGAATTTATTTCTGGGTCTCAAAGTTAATAAACATAATAATGTGTTAGGTTGTACCTATTATGCTCACTATTCCAACCTTCTTTTTTTAGTTTACAAAATGAATTACTGTCACTTTTAAACATTGTGAAACAAGAAATGAATGTGCACAACTCGACACTTTTCTAGCATTCTTGAACTAATTCACAAATGCAAGAAAATAAAAGAAAAATGGGAGAAATGATGAATGTAGGTAGTTTGGTATTAAAAACTAATGCAGGAATGATGCGTATTGTCACAGAAAGAAGGAGAGATTCCCCATCCTGTTTTGCGTGCTATGAGGGTCATTTTTAAAATTTTTATTATAAACACTATTAAATTCAGACCGCTTTTTTGGTTTTTTTCTTTATCTGAATATACAAGAACATTCATTATCAAATGTTCATCATCAATACTACAAAGAACAAGACACAAGTCGCAAGAAACAATGGAAAATGTTAATAAAGCTGAAAGAATCATTGAGTATTTTTTTTGTTTTTTTTTAAGTTTTTTTTAAATTTGAGTTTCTGTAGTTTCATCTTTTTTGGTATCGAAGTCAGGTTTTTCTGGGCAGAAAAATAAAGAGCAGAAGGAAAGTGAGGAACAAGGTATGAGAAAAGGCAACTAGCAAATAAAGAACCACCACCACAGCAAAATAAAAAATAAATCAAAAGAAGGTGCCACTTGGCCAAAGTACTGCCCAGGAGTCAATTCCCCACCAGAAGGAGGAGTTAGGGATGGAAAGAAGGATACGATGAAGAGTTACAGGTGGGCAAACCCAAGGTCCATTATCATTTCCTGGGGGAAACCTGCTGTCAGGGACAAGGGAGCCCTCCCATTTTCATTAGAAAATGAAGAAATCCCTGGGCACATTTTGGTGTCTTGTAGAATTGATCTGCTACCAATTCCCAGGGACTGTGTTTCCAGAGGCATGCACTTCCCACCTCACCTTTTAACTGCCACTGGGAGCACCAGGTAGTATGGAGAGATCTGTAGCCGCCATGTTGGATGTGACTGTGGGCTTGATGGGAAGGCTGTGAGAATGGTGTTGGATGTAAAGAGGCCCTAGTAAAGTGCTGAGAGGGGAAAATGTTGTGGGAGGTGACCACCAGTGCGAACTGCTGCTTGGAGGTGGGGGAGACTGCCTGTGCAAATGTAGCACTGCTCTGACATTTTTCAGTAACTTAATGTGGCAATCATTCAATCCAGAGTGGGAGTCATTCTTTGTTTCCAAGAGAAACCTTATGTGTTTCTTCTATACTTTTCCATCATATGCTGTGATCCAACTGTGTTCCTATGTGCTTACTTCCTATATATTCCTGCCCCTAAGACAAACTTCTCTGTGGTCCTCATCATGAGAGTTGTCACAAAGATGTGCCTTCTAGGCACCCTACTCATCTAGTCCTGTTTGAATGCAGGATAGGTTAGTAAATGTAGTTTTTCTAGTGTTCTTGGTCATCTAGGCATAACTGCATTTTGCCTAATATTTATTTTTTTCATCTTCTTCAAATACACAAATCCTGTTTCTTAGGGAGCACCCCTATCTTTAAGCACACACGGAGGAAGAGTGTTCGTTACTCTACTGGTATGCAGACTTTTCACAACCCTGTTGTCTGACCATCCTTACCGCTGAGGGTCTCCTAAACTTCCCTGGAAGCTTTTCAAGCACATCGGATGTGATAGGAGTGAGCTGCTTTTAAAGCCACTTATTGGATTCAAGTACAAATAGAACTGGTACTATTGTTCCAGTTGGGAAGCTTTCTTCTACCCTAAGAAACCAAACAGACCAAAACCAAACCAACCCCCACCCAAAGCTAAAAAACAATGCTTTGTCATCATGGCAATGACATCAGGGCACAGAAGTTAGAACAAGAAAACCACTTATTGTCCTGACAGAGAACAAACAAGTTTATCTTAGGGATGTTGCTTCCCCCTAACTTTACATTTTCAGATTGATTATTAATGAATTCAAGTTATTCAGTCTCTCACATGCCTACTGGTTAGCCAAACAGAATAATTCTCACTTTACAGATGAAGACAATTAGGAACCAAAAGATCTGACCACCTCCTACTTAATCAAGTGAAAGAGCTGCCATCTTTATTGTCGCCAGAATTGGCGATGAAGAATGTAAGCTCAGGTGACATCAGAGAATAACTTTCTAGCATATGCTATTTTCCTCTTAGGTATCCCCAGGGAATACAAGTCAATGTGATGATTTTGATGAATACATTATTACCCTTTCCCATGCCTCTCATGCCGTCAAATTAAGCTAGCAAAACATTTCACTTGAACCACGTTCTTATGCCACTTTCTCCTCCAGAGGAAAAGGTCAGGATCAAGAACTTGATGTAACAGAGCACTTTGGGTAATTAATACAATGTGCCTTAGAGAAAAACAAAAATAAAACGAGCAAATCCATTACAGACATTTGTAAGTACTGTGTGTGGCACCCTGAGAGCTCCAAAAGTGGTAAGAACAGGAGTAGTTGACCCTGGAAACGACCTTCATCACAAGAAAGTCCTGTGCATGCTACACTGGTAAGTGTGTGCTGGTGGGCCTGCTGGTCCTAGAAGCCCCAGGCACATATTGCTTCTCTGTGTCAGTGACTTCACTTGGAGTTGCTAATTCCCCCTCCTAAGGTTACCAGAGAGTGCTATGACTGCTAATGTATGCATTTGCACATGGCGTCTTGGGAAAGTAGTAAAGGCATGAGTGTATGCATGTATCCCCATCTATGTGCACAGACGTGAAGGGCAGTGGAGGGTTTCAGGGTCAGAACCTTCTACACCTCACTGATGCCTTCATTGCCATGCCTCACTGAGGCCTGATTTGCAGTCAGGTTTGAACACTGCTTCTTAGGTGTGTGATGGTCTCCAAAGACTGTGCCTCTAAAACCGGGAGCTGTTGTGAGGAGTGGGAGAAAGGCTGTAGGAATGTCTCTTCCTGTTCCTCCTACCCTCCCTGCTGTTTGACTCCCTGCTGGGGAATCCACCTAATAGAGCTGAGGTTGGAAAGTGGGGCACCTGGAGAAGCCCACCTATAGCAGTCCCCAGTGAATGCCTGGGGCTGGGAAGAAAGAGGCCAGAGTTCCCATCAGGACTGTCCCCAGGGAGGAGGAGCAAGAGGAGACAGGGAGGCCTGGGATGAGGAGGGCAATGTAGCGTATTCCTGCTAAGAGGTAGTGAGAATAACAAGAGAAACAGAGAAGGATTGCCTGTTAACATCGAGAGAAAAGGATCCAAGGGAGGCAAATTTGGCTCCTCAAACCACCAGCATGAAAACATACAAACACTTTTATTATTTTCTTTGTAATTTTTTTTTCCTCTTTAAATTCCTCTAATTGTTGAAAATATCCTTCAGTGATGTGATGGAGGGCAGGGACCCCGGGAGGCTAGAACAGAGGAGAGCAGGCAGGGAAGATGACGGAAACCAGGCTGAGAGCTGGAGGCAGGGGAGGGTGGCTTCTACCCAGAAAAAAAGGGAAGAGAGTATAAAGAAGTGTCCAGATTGGCTGAAATAGCATCCCAAAGAAGAGAAGAGAAGGAGACTCTTATTGTGTTTGCTGATTGCTTCGACCTCCAGTCTGACCGCTTCAGCGTTGGGAGAGAAACCCTCCCTCCTGCCCCTACCCCAACTGGGGCACAGGGTCAGCCGGGATGCGATTGCTGGGAGATCAGTTGGAGGTATCAGAGTGAACACTGCCAGGGCCTTCTGTAGGGGAGGTCACTGATGAAGGGGTAGTAGCATCCTGCCAACCTCCATTAGCCTAGAAGGGAAAAAGGGAGAGAAGTCAGTTCTCTGTGATTTGATTGGGTGGTTGTTTTGAGCAGACAATGACAACGAGGCAACTTGTGTAAAGGACCTAGCACGGTGTGTGGCACTGGGGGACACGCATCGCAGTTGGTGATAACATTCCCCCCACCCATGGGTGATTCAGGTTCTCCCAGGGAGTCTTTGGGCACAAGGCTAACCCTCCCACATGTGTGATACATCTGAACTCCTCAAAGACCTCCTGATAAAGTCCCAGCTGCTGATGGAATGATGCTCTCCTCAAAGTCAAGAGACTTGACTGGTAGTTTTGTTGTTTGGTTCTCACCCTGACCCTTGTTGGTAACAAACAGCTGTTGACAATAGTGAAGTGCCTTTACCTCTTTGGCCTTGGTCTCCTTATTTTGAAAAATAAAAAAGGTGGCCCAAATGCTTTCTGAGGTCCTTCCTAGCTCTGAGTATTCTAGGCTTATGGGATTCCAGATCTCTGTTCTATGCAAAGTTCTATACTAGAAGTTCTTAAGCATATGATGGATGAGCTAAGTGTCATATCCTCAAGGAAGAAGGTCAGACAAGCCCACAAATGAACTATAACTCAAAGCGGAACCTAATAACCAGCAAAGCCCTAGTAATAGGAAGGTTGTAGAAAACACTAGTGATACTGTAACTATTGGAGCAGGAATTTCCGGACCTCATGGAGGAAATACTCACTGGACTAAGCCTTGAGAAACAGAGCGAGGCTCTGGGGAACATGAAAGGTAAAATAGGGTAGCCAAGACTGTAGGACTTGTCTCTGTGAATGTGTTGGAGGGGCAGCAAGATCAACCTTCAGAGGTCATTTTTCTAAGACTCTAGATAAAGAAGCGGCCGCCACAATGGAATTGTTCTAGGATTAGTGCTTTCAAAGACCACCCCAGAATGAAAATAGCTGAAGAAAGATTTGCTGTAGAAGTTAATTCATGGTGCACAGTTCATAATTGTGCATATGTTTTTAAGGCAATAAACATAATTGTCCTAAAATATCTTTCCCCACCAATCACTGTGTCCTTTCAACTCTAGAAATACTAATGTTGAACAAAGCAGGTCTTACATATTGATGGTAATTATATTTTCTATTGCACTTTCATTTTATTTTTTGAAAAATTCAGAGTGGAAAGGGCAGGAATTATTATTCCCACTTGGGAAGGAATACCACTTCTACTCTGGCACAATCCATAGTATGTAGGAAAGGACCTAACACTTAATAGGGGTTAACAAATATCTGTTCGTATTTCATTCATGGACAAGCAGAGGTGTAAGAGTAGATCTGCCTTCCTGTTCCATGACCAAGACAGTTCATAGGCCTTCTAACCTCTGGGTTTGGCTCCCAATTTTCTGCTTCTTTTACCTACTTGGCTTTTTCATTGGCTTACCCAAATGATGCTTTGATTCCCTGGGAAATCCAGGGTTTTAATTCAAAGTAGCTCCCACCAGTCACTTGAACAGGAGGGTAGATTTTATTGTCCTCTCTTTTTGAAGAGCATATATGTGTTTCAAGAGGCAAACATTCATCCAGGACAATGCCAAGAACATGTCTCCTGCACCATAGGTTCATAAATAACTGCTTTCAAGCTCTGGTCTCCCAGTTCCTAATCCCATCAGTTGCTTCCCCACCCCTACTCCCACCCCACTCACCCCTATTGGAAGACCTCTCCCTGTTGTTCATGATAGGGATAGTCAACCGAAGACAATGAGAGGAAAATGAGAATTCCTTCTTTCATAAGGGAAGGCTTTTTCATTTTCTTGGGGCCAAGACTCTGCCGTATAATTCAAACTGAGACAGAACGAGTTCAGATTCATAATGCTGCTATATCATGGAGAGCTGGTATTTTCATCTCTCTCCCAAATCATAAATGTATATATTCTGGTGCCATTTTAGGTTGGTTGAGAACAGTGGTTATACTTATTTTCTAACCGTAGAAAAATTTTTGGCACATTATCTTTGTGTGTGTGCGTGTGTGAAAAGTAAGATATGCTTATCGTATAATTTTTGGAAAACAGAAAAACATTAGGAAGGACATATTCAATACCCATAATTTTACTACTAAGAGATAATTACTGTTAGCATTTTGATATCTGTCTGTCTCAATAATCCTTTTATATGTGTATGTTTACCAGATAGTTACATGAATAGATAAATAATAGATGATAGATAGATAGATAGATAGATAGATTGGGGTGGAGGGCATGAATTGGTATTGGTGTGTGGGCTGATTGAACAGTATGTGATTTTACAGAAACCTGACAAAGATTCTTTAAACATAAATTCATGATGCATTGTAAAATACTACTAAAAGAAAAAGAAAAAGTCAAAGTCGTGACTTTTAGGATCAGCCTTGCACAAGACAAGTAGATAAGGAAGCCCAAGAAAAAAGTTTAGCATCCATGTCATGACATATATCACAGAGAGGTTTCATTACATTTGTCACACATTACTACTAGTAACTACTATTTAATTTCACTAAAATAGTAATAATTGGTACCACCAGTGAAGTCATGAGTAAAGAGAATGAACTCTGCATTGCTTCATTAGAAAGGAATGGACAAAGCATTCTTTATTGCCCAGAAGGTTCTGGGAGACTTCTTTCTATCTCCGGACTGAAATAACTCGATAGTAAACATCTTAACTCTTCTAGAAAGTTCTACTTTCTCAGGCCAGTGCACAAGACGCCAGAGGGCACAGAGAACTCACCGACAGTGGAGACACAAACTTCAACCAGATATCAAAACTAACATTTGAAGCATGCCTGGTGAAGAAAATACACGGAACATCTTCCCAAAATCAAATACATACAATAAACCTCTATAGCTTTTCAACTCCTCTGCCACCTATAAACACTGACACATACATGGGCATGCATGCCCACTTCAGATCGGGCATCACTCCTGTGTACACGAGACCCTCCTAGCTAGCCCCAAGAGTCCTATATTCTATTCCTGCAACCCGAGAGCAACAGGACTCTGGGTTACCCTTCCCCAGGATATTCCAACCACAACACCCTACTTGTTGCCAAATTTAGGTCACTGCAGTCTATGAGGTCCAGGTTACACAAACACAAGTGCTTTGTAGAACCAGCATTTCTAACACTGGGAAACATGGAAGGACTCTTTTCTCTGGAGATGCTTTATACTGTCTACACTGCTGGCTGCCAATGCAGATCAGAAAGTGCGAGCAAATCTAACTTCCCGGTTTCCTGTAAATCACTTTGGCTTCTTCAGCTGTATCATTCCCGCTTTAACGTAAGGAATTCAGAGGCTGCACCGTCTTGGGAAACAGCTGACCTCGCTTACTGCTGAGGTAGCTCTGGGGACCAATTCCTTCCCTCTTCCTCCACTGCGGGTGAATATTAAGTAGGAAACTCTGCTTTTGTGTTTATTTATCTCTGAGCACAGTGAGAGAGTAGGGGATGCTTTCATTAACAACTGTTCAGGGGTGGCAGGAAGTAAGACTTTTTAGTTTTCTTTTGTACCCGCACTTTCCTCTTCACTCTCTGATGCAAACTACTTAGGGGGCTTCATGCAATCTTCAAAATGCTAAAGTCAGAAACCACCCTGAGGGGTTCCAGGGCTGGGAGGGAGAATCTGCAAAAGCACAAGTGTTTTTCTGAGTTTTAAAATCATTCCTAAGGAGGACAGGAAGAGAGGCTACATTGGTCCTACAGGTAATCCTGCACCCAGGCCAGGCACGGCCCAACTGACTTCTAATTCTAACAGATAAAGCCTAAAGCCTATAGAGCCAGCTCGACTTGGAGCTTCATGGAAGGAGGCACTAACAGAATGTAAAAGTAGGACAACATGCAGCACCATTCTAATATAACAAAACCTGAGTTTTTAAGACTCACATTAAAGACAGTTGGGAATAAAACACTGTAGAACAAAGAGTATTTGTATAGCCTACTCTAATGTATTTGGCACAAAATTTGCTATACACTAAATCTTGCAAGAACCCCATTTAAGGATAAGGCAAACCATGCCTCACTGAGGAGAGAGAGCCTGCAGTTTCTCTGACAAAACACAAGATGGAGAATTGCAATTGAAGCTGGGCACAGTGGTGCACACCTGTAGGTCCAACATTGGGAGGCTGAAAGAGGAGGATCATGAGTTTGAGGCCAGCCTGGGCTACACAATGAGTTCAAAGTCAGCCTGAACTTCACAGCAAGACCTTGTGTCAAAAACCCAAAAGAATTACAGCTAAAACCATGACCTCTATCTTCTCTGCCAACTCTTTCCACCAGAACAGCACCTCCTGCAGTTCCCTGTCCCTAGTTGTTGTGGATTCAGCAGTGCTTTTAGCCCAGAGCTCTGCCTGCTGAACTGAGAAGTGCCTGTCCCATCTCCTCTTCTTCATGCTCTTCCTCTGTGCTTACCTTAGCAGCATGCTGTTGATGCAGAGAATTCATCACCTGATGTGACAGCCCAAGTGAGCCTGGCACTAAGAAACTCTCATTTGCAACCCAGAAATACGCTGAGGTGCCACAAACCAGCTGATGTCAGCACGGAGTTAAGCTAGATCTGCATACGGGCCAGATGCCATTACCAGAGATGGCTTCAGCGGGGGTGAGATGTACGTGCTCCAGGCCCTCAATCACCAGGTGCTGGTGGGGCCAGCCAGTGGGTAAAACAAAGAGATACAGATCCTCTCTTCCTGTCTATACAGACACTCACACGTGCACATGCACGTACATACACACACACACACACACACACACACACACATTTAATATAACCTGGAGATGTCAGTTCACATAGTAGAAGTCTCACCTTAGGTTCATCACCCTTTTATTAACCCAGGAAAGCTGTATTTTACTGGTATATGTAACACCCTCCTTAGATCACACAGTGAGCACTTACCAGGAGATGCTTCAGGATCAAGAGATGCTATTGGAAAGTCCCCTCAGGGTCATCTTCCGATTCATAATTTTCCTTGAAACTTTATACTGGCAAGCAGATCTGCAGCCAGTCTCACTCTCCTCCAGTCATAGCTCTAGCTGCTACCAGAGGGGGTCTTTCAAAAATGTAATCGTGATCATGACACCTCCTTGTTTAAACCTTCAGTGGCTTTCCACTCGCCTCAATTAGCATCAGTGTCCTAATCAAGTCTACAGTGTCCTTGATTATGCTTACTTCCACTCTCATTTAATCTTTCACTCATCTCTGGTTACTTAGGAATTCTTAGAACAGAGCAGGCTTGCTTCTTTCCCTTTGTAAACAGTGCTCTCATTCATCTAATTACATCCATTAACTGTGTCTGTTTTTCAAGATTGAGTTTAAATATCCTTGCCACTCTACCTGTCACCTGGCAATGTCTCTTTCTCCTGCAGGTTCCCCAGTTCTCTGTATGTACCCAACTATAATATCTGAGGTGCCATATTGTGTTAGTTATTTCATGTGATTGTCTCACCTACCAGACCAGAGAACAAGGTGATGGATTTTCTTTGATTCAAAGTGCCTATTACAGTGTCAGACACATCTCAGACTTTGATAAACATACAAACTAAATGTATGTCTCATAAACATACATCTAGTGGCACTGTAACATTCATTCCCTATTGAAGAAGGACATATGGTATAAGGTTCCTGAATTCCATAATTCTGTAATACATGTACAAAGCTGTGAACATCTAGAATATATGCAAAAAGCAAAGCAGAAGCAAGTCCAATTTGCTGGATAACTTTTACATCTAGGCAGCAAACCTTTCTCTTACTAACTGGCCATTAGGGAGGTCCAATACTTCATAGCTGATTCCAAACAAATAGCTATGATTAATACTTAGAATTCTCTGTTTTGTTTTTAGGGAAAATGGTTGACAAGGACATTGAATCTTGGCTGTTGCAATGCCACAGCTACACACACAAGCTCAGCAAGAAGTGTTGTCTACAGGGCACTGGAGAAAGGACAAATCCTACCCTAAATCCGATCAGTCCCTGTGCCACCACCTCAGGCACAATGGGAACGCCAAAAATGTAACGAAAATCACAGCCTCCAAAAGAACCATAGAGAATTGTTTCAGTATCTTTTCTCTTTTCAGGGCTTTACCATGGGATCTGCTAGTGAAGCTGGCATATAAAATATAGGACACCTCATTAAATTTGGATTTCTGATAAACAACAAATCATTGTTTTAGCATAAGTATGCTGCATACACTATTTTCAGTTGCTAAATCTGGTAGCTTTATCTGCACTCTCAGAAGAAATCTGAACTGGTTTGGTCCACAGGTAACTCAGAATCAATTTTACTGCCTGTCTTACTTTGACCTTTTACATCAATATCTTCACACAGGATCATGTTTATGGCTGTCTCTACCAAACCTATACCTAGCTACTACTTATTTTCCTGCTATTTATTGCAGTTCCTTTCAGATTAAAACAATAACTTGCTCTTGAAAGTGAATTTTCCTGTAGACCCTCAGCTCATCAACCACTCCCTGCTATCATATTTCCTGTAAGTCAGTCCTCTGCCTAGATCATCTCATCCTGTTGCTGGCTCTTGGATTTGTTTTCATGAACCCTTGACTACTGGATGTGCCCTCTTTGATTGCCACCTACCACCACTACCTCAGACCCTGGCAGCTGTGCGTCAGTATCACATTTCACACTTTTGTGTGGTTTGGCTCCTACCACAACTTCTTGAGCCCCATGATCTTGCCGTGTGCTCCATAATGCTCAGAAAGATCGACAGTGCAATTAGTCATTCCTGGTATAGAATAGACACCCTTGCTGGAAAGACTTCTGGAGTTTAAAGTGCTGCAAAGAAATAATTGATTTTCCAACGCCAAAATGAAATCCTTCATTACTCTATAGACAAGTCAGGTAAGAGTTTCTTGCCTGGTCCAGTCTGGATTCTTAGTATGAATCCACATTGTCTTTCAAGACTCGGCTTGAGGGTCACCACCTTCTTGTAGATTTCTTCAGGACCCAATGTCACCTGCTTCACTCAATTCTAATGCCACTGATTCTTGACCGTTCAGTTTGACATTTAATCACATGCAGCTTCTATTTATCTTTTTAAATCTTCATGTGAGCAAAATATTTTTTTCTACTGTAATTGTTTAGTTTTTTATTCTGGAAATAAATATGCAGTGCATACTTTGTGCTATATATTGCACTACAATATAGATATTGTACGTGATAGATGTAACACAATTTTTAAAGAGTACAGTTTCTACTCTCAAGGAGTTTATTGTTTAATGAAAAAGTGTCTTCCTTCTTTTGGTAGATCATCAAAAGAACATATGTAGAGTCTCTATGGTTTTAAGTATTAGGAGACAGTACAAAATAATGACCTTATTGGAGTTTCTACAAGTCAGCCTGGAGGGGAACAGAATTTTGACAAAAAGTGCCTCTTGAGGCAGATAAAAGAAGAAGCCTATGCAAAGGTTCTAAAGAAGGTCAGAAAGAAAGGAGCACAGCCCAGTGGTGAGAAAGGTGGCACAAAAGAGTGGTAGGGCCCAATTATGCTTGGACTTAAAGCCCATACAAAGGGCTCACTTTATTATCCTCAGTGGGACAGTAAATCGTAAGAAGCTATTAGAGGATAAGGATCATGTCTGACACACTAGCTGCTCAACTAAGCACTTGAGTGGAATGGATGAAGACCTGAATGCCTTGAAGGCTTCTCTGGGTATCCTGCGGCCCACAGGGTCCCCTGGGTACTGTGGCTCATTACAACTACACTGCTAGGCTGGAAGGGGTGTGTTAGGGTTTATACATTGTGTCAACTTGAGAAGTTTAGAAGCTTAATTAAGTAACTCAGCAGCTCTACATTCTGGGGTGTAGAGCATAAGTAGTTACCTGGTCATTGTTACAATTTGAGAAGGTCAGAAGTTTAGCTGAGAGACTCAGCAGGGAGCCAGGGGTCTTACTTGGTAAACATCCTCATCCTGTGCAAAGGAAGGCAAGGATGTTTGTGAATGCTACACCCACCCTGGGGGGGCGGTGTCCTGTGTACTATATAAAGGAGGAGAAGAAGCTTGCTCTGCCCCCCCCCCTTTTTACTCTGGATGCTTTTGCTTGGCTGCTGCCTTGAAGTGTTGTTCCTGTGCCATGCCACCCTGCCTTGGAGCCAGCTGATTGTGGACTGAAACCTCCAAAAATTGTAAGCTAAATAAACCTTTCCTTCCCTAATTTTGGGTGTCAGGTGTTTTGTCTCAGCAACAAGTAAAAAGTAACCAAGACAGGGTGATTCTCTCACTCTGGGCCACAAACACATAATGGCACATAAATCCAATGTGAACTCATCCTTACTTCTCAGGACAGGAAACTAGAACTCAGGAACTAGGATCTACCAAATTTAGTGCCCACTAAGTGCCACCACTTTTTGATAGTTTCAGGCATCACGAGCTGGGGTCATCTGAGTGTGTGCTCAACCCATGCAAACTGGCTGCTGTAAACATACGCTTTTTGGTGTCCCTTTGGGAAATCTTTGTGTTGAGCAGTAGTTGCTAGAACATATAAGTGATAAGACCAGCCTCAGAAAAGTCAGGGGATGCCAACCCTTACCACTATCAAGCCACAACCCATCTG
This sequence comes from Dasyprocta punctata, assembly GCA_004363535.1. Taxonomy (NCBI): domain Eukaryota; kingdom Metazoa; phylum Chordata; class Mammalia; order Rodentia; family Dasyproctidae; genus Dasyprocta; species Dasyprocta punctata. Next base: position 85,459 of record RJWM01001322.1, on the reverse strand, counting down.
TGTGTTTTGGACAAGATATATTCTACCCCTCTGGGATTGTACTCCTGGAGCAGGATCTGCATGAGTGGCACCACCTTGCCGGTCCAGGTAATACATTTTCTCTTATGCTTACAATGCAAAGTCCTGGCCTAAGGCCTGAATAATAAGATGGCCAATCTGATCCACATTCACTTGGTATGAATACAGACTCTCCTATCAAGTCATCACCTCAAATTTTATCAGCTCTGTGAGGGATGCTCAGTCAACTCCACCCACAGGACTCCCAGCTTCCTAGTGCTGCAGGAGCGACTAGAGGTCGACTCCAAGGTCATGATCTGCTTTGGCTCCTTCTTTGATTTATGTTTTTCTAAATTAATCTGGTATGAAAGCCCAGGATCAATACTGCTACATAAGGCCTGTGAGACACTTACAGCAGTTTTCCTTGTGCTGCTCTGTTGCTCACATGCAACAGAAGATAGTGCACATTTTCATGACTCTTTCCCATTTCTGTTCAAAGTACAAATTGGACAGTTACACAAAATGTTTCCCATAGACTTATTTGGTCCTCAGGCTAAATGTACACACAGGAGGTTAAAACTTCAAGTTTGCTTTTACTTAACTTTTCAAAGGTTATCCTGATCTCCTGGCAAAGAAAAATAAGCTCAGCTTGATTTAGCTAAATAGAGGTGTCTGGGTGCAGAGAATTCTATTTCTGTCTGCATAAACATCCTCTATCCTCAGAACTGCACAAACTAAAACACATAGCCTTACACACATCAACGCAATGTGAAAAACATGCAGAATGTCCACATACTTCCTTATATTCACACACAGCTAATATATGCTCATAGCATCTATAGAATGTGCGTATACACACAGGCACACAGAAGCAGCTAATGCTGGGAAAGAGAAGGTACACAAGTCTACAGATGATATGTTTATGCATGTAGCTAAATCTAGATAATTCAAGCAAAGGGTAGGTTTTAAAACTCTCAGTATAAATTTTCTGACTGGCTTATCCTATACAGAACTGGATTCTTCATTCCATTTATACAACATTTGATTGTGCTTTGGCTTTGTTGACAACACTATTATTTACACAGGGCACACGCAGAGACTGTACATGCATTATAAGACGAGCGGTGGCTGCACACGGAACACACACAGCCCATCTGTGCATGTGCCCTTGTGGTGTAAATCCTGAGGCTATTTACCGTCACATGGGAAGCTAAACCTCTTACACTTTTCTGACCATCCAAGAGACAGCAATTACCCCAGATTATCAGAGCAACAATGACATGTCGTGTAAAGAGAGACACTGAGCCAACTCCACATCCCAAAGACTGGCATATTCAAGTACACTTAGGACATTAATAGCAATTTACGTGCCATCACTGAGACAAAGCCACAAAGGCTCCGCTGGCAGCCTCTTATTTGGAAGCCTATTATTTGTGGGAGTTACAGGCTATAATCACAACAGAAACTTTCAAAACCCTTATCTTCCGTGACGCACCAAATCTATTTCAGAGCCATAATTGCTATGTCACTGGAGAGTTTGCTGCTTAATGCACTCAAATGCCATTTAGTGTTTGCAGGGTCATTACTGCTAACAGAAGGGTGGGGGGGATATGGTGGGAAGCTGAGTTGGGGATGCAGACAGAAGATGCTGAAGGGGATATGCTAGAATGGGGTGCTAGCCTACACTGTGCCTCATTTGCTTATGGGAGGATACTGTTATGGGAAAATTCTATTTACTGATGGAAAGAGAGCAAGAGCTCGAAAATAATTTATATATTCAAAAATGTTGAATTCATTGGCAAATACCCTAGAGATGTCAGTGGACACTAGGGGATGCCTTTCTTTATTCTGGAATTCTATCCAAGTGTAAGGGTGTTTGATTTTTTACATTTTGATGTTTTTCTCTTTAAGTAGTTCTAAAAATCTCCCCAGTGGAAATAAAGAGCTGAAAGTCTGACTGGCCTTTTCTATATATGTGCTGGTATAGAATAAGAAAGGACAAGCAGATAATGGAGAGATGTTAGAGTTCAATACCTTAGAAGAGTATGCTACTTACACACAGTGAAAGAAGATTCAAGAATACAGACTTAAGACCCAAAGGAAAAAAAGTCTATTCACTCAAAGGACCATTTCCTTAACTCCAGTTTAGCTAGGATCTTAAGAAAGCTTTTAAAGCATATGTAGATTTTATTTCTTTAATATGGCTATCAATTAGTCAAGGGCATAGCTTTTTACTTAAAACTAGACATAGAGTAAATCTTCAAAGGAATTTTAAACTGATCAATACATCTGGAGGCTTTTTAAGATAATCTTTAGTTTCTATTTTATAATTCTTGAGTTTTTGTAATAGACCAGAAATATAGAAAATATCAAGCCAATTCTGATTGCAGGATCATTTTTTTCTTTTTAGAAAATCATTACCAGTAATACTAGCTGTCCTGAATTCCCTCTGAAGAACTTTCCAAAGAAATATGATGAAGAGTTAGGGTCTTATTCTGAGTCCTCTTTTGAAAACAGACTTCTCTATTTTCTAAATGTTGGCCAACTACAGAAGGATTAATACTCTCATTGTATAAGAGTTCTTAGAAATGAATAAGAAAAAGATGAACATTTCAAGAATACATATAAAAGGCCAATAAGCATGAAAAATGTACAAACTCATCAGTAATCAAAGGGATGCAAATTAAAATAACATAATTCACAAAGATCCAAAAACTGTGAAGACACTGTTACTGAGGATGTGGGGAAATGGGAACTATCATAAACTGCTAGCGGGAACCATAAATTAATAGAACTTTCCAGAATAGTTTACAATACATTACAAAGACCTTAGACTTGTTCATATTCTTCGATCTAGCAATTCTATTTCTAGGAACTTACCCAAGGAAGTAATAAAAATATGCACGGCATTTTCTGTGCTAAAAACTTACCAGCGTCATTAATAATAGTAAAAAAATTATTCGCTTGCCCTGTAACAGGTTCCAATTGCAGTTATTTAAAGTTATGTTTGCGAAGAATGTTTAATAATATGGAAAATATTCATAATGTATTTTTAGCAAAATAAGTGGGTTACAAAATGATATGTAACTTTTCTACACCCATACCAAAAACATGCACTTACACACAAAATGCTAAAGGCCAGATGCAAAAAACCAAACAAGAACAACAAAAAACAAAACAAAACCAAAAACAGTTTTCTTCCATGTGATTTTCCTACATTTTCCACATTTTCTACAGTGAACATTAGTTTGTAATCAAGGACAAAGTAAACAGAAGATTTAAATAATGCATAGGAGGGAAGTTCACTTCTCACTTAGGTCTTTGGTCTGTGAGGTGACCTCCGGAGCTCACTGGAAAAAGGAAGACAGTGCGACTTGTGGCTGAATGTAAGTATTGGATTGAAAGGCTGAGGGAACTAGGGTGATTTCAGAATGGTCTTGGATATAACGCAGTCACCTATGAAAGCTCTTAGTTGCTTTTCCCTTTTCATGAAAAATACAGTTTAATGAAATAGGCTCAACACGGAAATGAGCTGAGACACGATGGTGAACAGACACAGGTCTCCTCTCTATTTTCTCTGTCTTTATTCCCAGCACAATTACTGGTTAATAACAGATGGTAAGAAAATGTCTCCTGAACAAAGGAGTGAATGAAGGGAGGGACGTGGCATGGATTCAACTTAAAGCCACACAGATAACACCTGCCTCACGGAAAAGTATTGAGAAGAGAAAAGCCAGCAACAAGTATCTGGGGTTTGAATAAATACACATGAGATAGTCCTAGCATGAACTGGTGCCAATTACAGTGTACAAGGTTGGAGGTAAAAGATGGGTACCAAGATAGGGTAAATAGAAAGAAAAGGACAAAGAACAAAATGTTATTCTTTTTTGGGGAGAGAGGCTCTGCAAAAAACACAAATGAAAGCAAACAAAAAATATGCTTGTGGGGGTTGTAGGTGAGCAAGAACTCCAACTGCAATAATCTCCTGGCTGTTGGAAACATATTCTCCCAAAACAAAAACAAAAACATGACCACCATCAACAAAACCCTCATTGATAACAAGTTCAAGTAGGTTCATTTCAAAAAGTATTCATTAAATACCTACTATGTACCAGGATTGAGTTAAGGCATGGGACAGGAAATTGTGATTTCATTTTTCAAAAATGTGTGCTCTAGGTAAATACAGGCAAATATCAGAAAAGCACACCCATGTCAACTGCAGAGTAGAATGTAGCACTGGGAAGTACTTCCAGGTGATAGGCCTGAGCAGGGTCGGGTGAGATGAGTAGGATCTTAGGTTTTTCCACTACCATACAAGGGATGATTGAAAACTATGGTGAACGTTTAAATTTTTAAAATTGCAGTAAAAGATACATTGCCAAGAATGGCAAAAGAAGCATGCCCAAAGTGAGAAAGAATATTCTGAAGGAAACTAATAGCAATATGCCTTTTACTATAATACATTTAAAAAAATTTAAACACTCACTGTATATTTTGATCACTTCGAGTTGATAAAAGGTTTAAAAGCAATTTCTATCAAATAAGAACATTACAGTGCGTCCTCGTCCACCTTATTCACTGGAGCTGGCACTGTGAGATTTCTGGCTCTTTCCTGAAGTCAAAACGACAACGAAATGTAAGTGTTCTGAATCAATTCAGGACATAAAGGCAACCACAATAGTGCATCGAAAGACACTCATGAAAGAGGACTTTGAGAACTGCTCAGAAAATGACAAAAATGATAGGATAAGAAAGTGTGTTTGAAGAGAGGTGAGGTATTTTGAGGGAGATTAGTGGAAATATGCTTTTTACCATAATAATTTTTTTTCAGACTATAAACATTCACTGTAGTTTTTGAACATACCTCGTAGGTTCTAGACTGTGGATTCTATGGGTGGAGAATTTTAAAACCAAGGATTGAAAATAGGAAAGGATAATTATAATAAGACAAGAAAGGAAGAGAGCAGACATTTATATCACCAGGTACTTCAGAAACTTATGGTCTAGAGGAGAAATGAAAAGTAAGTGGTCAGGCACCTGATATTTTTCTAAAGTTAAAATAATTACCTTTTGCAGGTCCATTTTGCTAACTTTCAAAAAAATATTTTTGGTATTGTGCTCTGATACCTGCTTCCCCTACCACCTCACCTAATCAAAAATTTTTTTTACTTACCTATTTTGAAAAAGTCCTAATTGTTTTAATAAAGTTGAATTAAGTAAGTTAATGCATATACAGTGACTAGTACACAGATGTCAGTGTTAAATATTAATATAATTATTAAGTGTCATTTTAGCTTATTAATTTTCTGTCCTTACTGTTTTCAAATTGTTTCTTAATTTACCACTTTATATAACTTCTTTATTTTATTATTACATGAACTTTTTTTTGTATTTTAAAACAAAAAGAATAAAAATGATGATACAGAATTTCAAAATAAAAATAGGGGATTAACACTGGTTAATATATTGTGTATTGCTATCTTCAACGTAGTAGTTCAGATTACTAGATATAAGCACAAAAAAAATGATCAAACAATCAAACAATGAAAGCACAGACTGTTCTTTGACCTCTTTTTATAATCTTTGTAACTATTTTCTTAGCTGATGGTAGTATTAGTCAAGTGCTAATCATGGTTTATTTATGTTTTTATTATTCTATTTAGTACATGTGTATCTTAATTGCTTTCAATCTTAATTTTGTCATGCACTTTTATCACTCTGCCAATTTTATTCTTCCATTTGCCTTGTTCACATTTCTGCTTTTCTTATTACATTACTTCTCTTAATTTTTAAATTGTAGTCATTTATTTTTTCTATTTAATTTTTCTAACATTGTCCATGTTGCATTAACTTTGCACTCCAGCACATTTTTCTTGCAAAAATCACAAACGTTACATGTCACAAAGAGCAGAGACAGCCCTGACAAGATTCTGGGCTCAGTATAGCTGGGGTGGCTCCTTCCTGCCCTTCCAGTGGGTCTTGAAGAGACTGCTCCTTCTCTAGCTGTTAGTTCAGTTCCCTCGGTGGGGGTGTTCCAACTTTTTAAAACATGTATCATTGATAAATTTTACAGGCAAAAATTTTCTCTTTCATTTTAGTGTCTCCTAGATGAAGATTAGATATAGATACTGATATATATATATATATATATATATATAGATAGATAGATAGATAGGTATTTCACACCTAGATTCCTGGGTGATCTTGATTTCTATTATAATGAGCCACCAATCTCTCTGAGACGCAGAATCTAAAGTGATCTCTGCTGTCTCTTGCATTTCTCTCTGGGTCCCTGACAAAACCGTCTAAATAAATGTGATATGTATCTGGGAAAACTCTATCTTTACAATTTTCCATATTTAATAAATGAATTGACTTAAACTTTAAGCTTTCTATAAGCCACACACAACACAAGAGTTAGAACTGAATTTTTATGGTTTTTTAAATATCAAGATTCCAAAATATTAATTACTAGGCAACATAACAGATGTTCAGACAGTTCTTGCCAACTTCCTTCACTTAGTGTCAGGCTCAAGGCCGAATCTGGATAAAGGGAACTGATGGAGGCACTGGGGTCTGGCTGACCTGTGTGCACACCCTGGCTCTCACTTACTGGCTATTTTATCTCAGGGAAACTATTTCACCTTTCTATGCCCTGAGTTTCTCATCCATAAAACTGGGTTGCTAATGTTTTTATAGACTGGCTCTAGTAACTCTGTCAAAATTGGAAGTTAGTACTGTTATTATGGATATATTGGTGGAGAATCGAATCAGCCCTGGAACTTTAACCTTGTAATGACCAGTGATTTTGATCTCTTAACCCTTTAGGAAAGGCACCAAGCCCTCAGTACTTGTGCTAGGTCTCCCAGAAGCTTGAGCACTGGTGAGAGAAAAACCCGAGGCTTCCTGCACCCTAGAACCCTATGTCTTCCCTTTACAGTGTCCTCCTAGGCTGAGGTTGACTGGGGATGGGCTCTTACCCTCCCAGGACAGGTCTCTTCTCTAGGGAGATGCACAACAGTCTTAAGCAGGTGTGTGATTTTGAAGAAATAAAAAGTTTGTGTAAGCTTAGGCAGGCAACGTAAAATGTACTGACCTTTAAACTAAAAGACTGTACAGAAGAAGGGAGAGGCGTGGTCAAAGAAAAAAAGGAGAGATGTAATATTTAACAAAGTAAGGCAATCACTCTGTCATTTAATTTTCAAATGCGATAAGCTTCTACTTTTACATAGTTCAAAAGCTTTTATGAAAACTAGATGCAAGTTTCTTTAAAAGTAAGCATGTCAGATCAGAATCCAAAATAAGTGTAAACCATGTTATTTGATTTAAAGTGTCTTTTTTTTTTTTTAAGTAGCGATTGGCTTTAAAATAGTATGAAGGGAAAGAGGCAAATTAGTGGGTCAGGAGAGGAACAGGTAGCTCAGACAATCTAGATACAACCAGACTATTCTGTGGATAACTCTGTGCTTGGTCCTTCTTCCTGTTCCTCCTTTTTTTTGGGCGGGGGAGTGCAGATAGTTGTTTTATAAACTATGTTAAATAGGCAGATCCAAGAAAAGAAAGGGTAGTAAACTTAAACCTGAGTAATGCATTTGTTAAAACTCTTGAGAATTATACTTGTTTGCACATTTGTACAAAATTTTGCTTCAGAATTAAAAAAAAAAACCCTGTAAATAAATATCAAACCCTAGCTAATAATATAGATGCTATTAGTATCAATTAAAGGGAAATGTACTATGGTCTGTAATTTACTTTGAAATGCATGAAAACAAAACAAAATAAAGCGGGATGGATTGATGAATGGATGAATGAATTGATGAATGGATGGATGGAAGGATGGATGGAAGGGCGCAAACATGTATGTCCTAGCTTCACAAACTTTCTTACATGTTTGGAAACTTTCAAAGTTAAAATTTGGAAAATTCAAAACAGGTCATGCCCTTAATGCAAAGAAAACAAAGTTAATTTCTTCTCTTAGGGAAGCCCTAGGCAGAATTTAAAGACTTTATGCACCAGAGAAGAGTTTCTCAAATGTAATGTGTTTAGAAATTACCAGGGGATCTGGTTACATTGCAGAATTTGATTTAATAGGGCTGGGTGGGTCCTTAGATGGAGAATCACAAGCTTGCAGGTAATGTTGTGAATATACAGGCCACACTGTGAATGGACTAGAGGGGTTGGGAAGTTGAACAAATAGGCAAAGGCTGCCAGCAAATGACTAGGACTCCCAAGAGACCTACAACAGAACCCAGACTTTACCTAGGACCCACAGTGAGCTTAGACATCTGTCTGCTGAGCTATGCTTGAACAATTACAACTAGGTGAATCAGAGGCTGGAATAGTTGAAAATGACTGTAAATGAGCCATAGCAAATGCAGGGGATTCTATATTTAAACTTTAAATCTTCCTCCATATTATGTCTTTGCTTAAAGCATATTATGTTATCTGAGTTAACTTCTTAAACATGGTTAGTTTTTAATTAAGCGTTCTACTCATTTTAAGAAGGATTTACTTAGCCGGGCGTGGTGGCGCACGCCTTTAATCCCAGCACTCAGGAGGCTGAGGTAGGAGGAGCGTTGTGAGTTCGAGGCCGCCTTGGGCTACAACGCGAGTGCAAGACCGGCCTGAGCTACACAGTGCGACACTGCCTCAAAAAACTAGGGTTGGGAGTTTGGCTCAGTGGCTTAAGCGCCTATCCTGGCAGGTGCGAGGTTGTGAGTTCAATCCCTGGTGCTGCAAAAAAAATAAATAAATAAAAATAAAAAAGAAGGATTTACTTAAGCAGAAATATGCTTCTCTGTGTTTTGTGTTAGGACATCACTGTGTTTCCTAGCAGGTCACACTTCCGTCACAAGCACGCCACTTTTGGTAGCTACCAAATGACTACTATCTGGAACTGCACTGTCTAGTGTGGCAGTCACTAGCCATGAGTGACTATTTAAATTTAAATTAACTATATAATGATCACATTCTTCAAGGGGAGTTGGTACTTTTTTAAAACATGTACTACAAACATGTACTAATAAAAATAAAGATTAAAAATTAAATTAATTACAGTTAGACAAAATTAAAAATCAATTTTCATAGTCATATTTCAAGTACACATTCACCATGTGTTGCTAATAGTTAATTTATTGGACAGGGCTACAGTGGACCAGTCTTATCAGTAGAAAAACAGTTAAACAGCATGGTTCTAGAAAGAAACACTAGCTTTTGCTATAGTTGTTTGCAAAATTTATAGCAGAATAGCGATGCCAATCATGTGGATAAGCAGGTAATATTTTTGTTGATAGCAATGTAGTTAGATGTGTACACATACCATATATATGTAAATGTCTCTTATAATGGCCATTCCCAAAATTGTTTAAAAATAGCGTATTGCATGGATTATGCTGGGAGATGTAGTTCTCTATCAGACAACCAGCTGACTGAGCCATATAACTTCTAACTCTTTTAGTTGTCCGTGACTTTATGGAGTGAAAAATCATGCCCTATTAATGTCTGTATTCCTGGTGTGGACTATTGGAAGATTCTCAACAAACATTTGTTGAATAAAACATTTATTCATATATTTACCCATTCTGTCAAACTGGAACATATTTAGATATTTAGAGATCTAAATATTTAATATTTAGAAACGTGGAAAAGAATTTCCCTAAACTCTACAAAAGTCAGAGATGAATATAGGTTTTTAAATGTTTCCCACTTTTACAATAACAGTGGAGATTTCCTAAGAAAGAAGTCTAATATTCTACCTAAAAACAAGTTTGGCTAAGAGCATGGATTACCTTTCTAGAAGGTAAGAAGGGGCAAGACCAGACTTAGCAAGAAAACAGCCTTCAGAATTTCATGCTAATGTTTCCCATAATTAAACTCTGCTTATTTAATTTTCTTCATGTTAGCTAAAATTTAGAGATATTCTGCCAATTGTAGAAGCAACAATAATAACAATGTGCCCTTTTGAGGTTGTAATTTTTCATGATCCTAATGGCCGGACCAAACTGAGTCTGAAACAACCTCCCAGTTCCAAGCCAGAGAATGGCAGGTGTATGGGGCCAAAGGTGGTCCAGCTGGGGAGAACACTGCAAAACAAAGAGTTCCAAGGAAAACAGCATGGGGTACACTGTCATTTCACAGACAGGAATCTTCCCAACAATACAACTTTCTCTTTCATTTATGGCTTGCAAGTATTTTTCTTCCTCTAGCATTTTCTTAGGAATGGAAAAATGATCATTGTTTAAGAATAGAACATAACACTTGTGATGGTTTGGATCAAAATTTTTCCCCCAAAGCCTCGGGTGTTCAGAATTGAGCCTTCTGGAAGATGAAGGGCTCATGAGGGTGTAATCCACTGATGATTTCATAGCTGAATGGGGAGCATGAAAGATGAGGAGTGAGACGAGATGAGGAGACACTGGAAGGATACATTTTGTCTCTGACTCTTCCCTGCTCTCTCTGCTTCCTGGCTTCCATGAAATGAGCTGGTTTCTTCTGCCACACCTGTGTGCCATGATTTTTCTGCCTCATCAAAGGCCAAAACTCAACGGCACTAGCTTAATCATGAGTAAGACCAGGAGCCACCTTTCCTCTCTAGACTGTTATTTTCAGCTCTTTTGTCACAGTGATGACAAGCTAGTGCAACTTCAGAACAGGTCTTCCACAATGCCAGCTCAATTGTCCTTTTTAGAGTTAATGCAACCAAGTCCTTCTGAGGAACCTGCCTTATTCATAGTCACTCAGCAGAAGCCAAAGATAACACACATATACACATGCATGCACACACACGTATGATGGAGGGATTATATCACTAGGTTTAAGACAAAATCCTTGGCAATTCTATGAAAAGATTAGAAGTCTTCAGAAAAGGATGCATCTTATTGCATAACTGAGCCCATGGTATGTCTGTTCGTCTCGGGGTGGTATCCTACTCAAACCATTACTAAATGATCCTGAATTCTTCTTTTACTATATAGTTTAACTTCAAATTTTGTCCTCGACTACAGAGTTGGTTGGCTCACTTGTCATAACCTTCCGAGAACAAGAAGTCTAAGTCTGGGACAAAATGTTAAATGAATCTAAAAGGGAAAATACATCCAAATGGATCAGGGTTTTGTATTAACGCAGGTATAGGATTTCTGTGCCTTTACATGGGTATAACATGATGTAGCCCCATTCCCCAAGATCAAAATTGTTCAGTTTATTGCACGACTCTATGAATGACTGAATAGGTGAATGAATGAATGAGCCACTGAATAATTTAACTCATTTTTTTTTTCCTTTAAGAGCTTTTACTTGGTAGCTGGGGAAAAATAAAGGATTTCATGTGAAATTACAACAGTGGGAATTTTTCATTTCTTCAGCTGCTATAGGCTTAAAAAGTGCTTTTCTGGTCTGAGATGTAAGAGTTGATATGGTGTTAAGTTTTAAAGATCTGGTGTAAGAAGCAAAGAGTTCTGTCCTGAAAGGAAGCCAGGTCATGAGGCATCTTCTATTTCCCTGCTGCCTTTGACCCTTTCAGTGTCTGGTCTGCGGTTCAGTCCCCTCCATTCATCTCGGTCCCTTCACCTTTCCAGCTTGCAGTTCTTCTCTAGTACCTGGTCAAAGCACCAGAAGGTGCACAAAGGCAACCAACCAGAAAGCACATCTGGTCAATGTCATCCCTTCAACATTCAGATTCAGTTTCTTAAAGGAAAAGAATTAAAACTCAGAATAATTAAAATGAGTTTTTAAAGATTTGCATATGAATTTTAATTATTACCCTCACTTCCCCATCCTACAATTTCACATGTGGCAACATCTTCTTAATATATACTTTAAGTTGAAAGAGGGCTCTCAGAGGTAGTTAAGAAAGAATTAACATTATGGCATGTGGCCAAGTGTTTCTAAGTAACCCTTGTGATAGCCACATGCCTGAAATGCGTTCACTTAAATTGGTGGATTTTTTTTTTTTTTGGTTCTCCTTTCTATTCTATTTACTTCCTTAATAAATACTCTTTTTTCATCCCTGGTGTAACAGGGGAAAAATAGAAGAAAACAAAAAATGCCTATATTATAGCTTACAAAGATAAAGCTTCATTTCTATTTTCCACTACTATTATTATCAAAAGCAAAATTAATGAGATTTTTCTCTGCCATCAATGGATGTGAAAGACATGTTGCCTTCATTGAGATAACAGGAATATTTTACTTCCATTTTCACCAAAACTTTTGAATAAGCAAAAAGGGATGTATGTTCAAGACTGCCTAGAGCACATTCACTCCCTTAATTCATAATGTAAATCAATTTACTTTTTCTTTGAGATCCACCTTTCTATTATAATAAATTGGAGGATTCCCAAGAAAAAGTTTGGGGAGCAAGAGCTGCTTCTTCTTCACTTAGATTTTAAAGATACAATTTAAGGGTGGGCTGGCCTGATAGTGTGGTGTCCCTGGAATTCAGGGTGAGAATCAGTGGCCATATCTGTAAAATTCTACTACTGACAAAGACTTCCGAGTGTGTTCATCTAGTAAATTTTACGCTAAAGCAACAACATGGAGAGGTAAAATGAAAAAAGAGCCACGAGAAAGATCTAAGTTTCTGAATTTCAAGTTGTCTTCAACTTCCATCAGACTGTCCTTGAAAAGTCCAGTCCCATGGGTAGGAGAAGACAAGGACAATGAAATCCTGCTCGTTACAGTGGCCACCCCCACACGCATTCTTTTGCAGAGATTCTTCTAGGAGAGGAGGATGGGGACTCTTCTGGACAGAAGGAGTTAATGGAATTAAAGAGATGAGTCTCTCAATTAAAATCATCACTATACAACTTCATATATTTAATGCTGATTTGAATTTCATTGTCAGAGGAGTATTTCCTAGAAAGAAAATTTAAGAACATTTTTGGATTTAAAAGACAGCATATGCATAGATAAGGGAAGCATTTTAAAGAATAGCTATTACTGGAAATCTTACAGCTGATACATGTGGAGTGATCACTAAATTATATTTTTAATTCAATAGAATCTTTTCTTTACCTATTTGCTCCATTTATCAGGCAAACATATTGCAAGAAACAAACATATACATTTTTGGACCAAACACATTTGCAGGAGTGAGACGCAAAGGCAAGTGAATATGGTCTGTGCACTTATGGATAATACAAGGTGAAAGAGAGAAAGAGAGAGGGGGGAGAGAGAGAGACAGAGAGAGAGTTAATGGTAGAGAAGAGAGAAGCACTAAGAAGAAAGATGTCAAGGAGGAGCTTGGGAGAGTATGATTTTGATGTTGGAACTGGATGGAGAAGGTGATGTGGAAATTAAAGGACTTTTATGTAGGTGCCACGCATAAGTGAACATTGGGGAAAAGCTTAAGTGTGTAATCAGGCAAAGGTGAAAAGCACCCAGAGTTTACTTTGATGAAAGGATGAAGGAAATGTGGGTAGACTAGGAGCACACTGTGGGAGATTCTTAATGTTGGACTCGGGGTTTGAGTTTACTTAGCTATGCGATAAAGAGCACAGAGGATTTCTGAGTGAGGAATGACAAAATTCAAGAGGCCTGTGCAGGAGAGAGGAGGAACTAAAGACAGCAACAGTGATTAGGGAGTAGTTGCAGAAGTCTAGTTAATGAACTATTTCTAGCACTAGGATCATGGCAGGGGGAATGGAAAGAAAAGACAGGGATAGCTGAGCAACCTTTAAGTATGTCTGATTGACAGAGAAGGGGAACACTCCCGCGTTACTTAGAGCCATTCCAAACCTGTTAAGTGTTACCCGTTGTCATAAGGAAACACGGAGTACTAAAGGAAGTATAATTTAACTCTCATAGTGGTTAGGGAAGTGGGTCTTTAGGCCTTGCAGAACTCTACATCCATCTCAAAAGCATGCCATTCCATCAGAAGATGAAAAAAAAAAAAGTGACAACTGTGTCCTACCCCACCCTCACTGGGAACTACCTACTGTGAAAACTGCTTACACAAGAGGAGAAAAAAGGTCAAATTAGAAAGTTATCACTTATAACATTTCATACCGCATTCATGTGGAACAATTTATGCTTTGTCAAGCCCTTTTCCACTTATTTTTTCATTTTCCCTAGGGCAGCCCTTGAGGTATTCAGGATGAGAACTACTGGCCCAATTTTCGAGAGGAGGGATTTGATGCTTGCACGTGAGGTCCCGGGGCCAGTGTTTCCTGACTCACCTGATGAGACTCTTAGCGCACACCTTGCAATCCTCTTGCTGTTGTGCTCAGCTAAAGGAAAGTGCTCTGCACTTTATAGGGCTTAAAACAGACACCAGTTGGATAAGATTCGGGTGCTGTGGAAAATCAGCCAGGGAGTGGATAAACGCTGCCCAGAAAACGTCCTCCACCAAATGAAACAATATCCAGAGCCCAGCTGGGAATTCCACTGTTGCTTTGGGTTTGGGGACTGTTTATTTTTATTTCTTGGCTCAAACCTTTCATTCCTGTCCTTGTCTCTTCTTATTCTCTCTCTCTCTCTCTCTCTCTCTCTCTCTCTCTGACTCTCTGTCTCTCTTCTTGCAGCCACAGCCCTGTTCTGTACAGACACACAGCCCAGCATTTAATACCACTACCTAAAAATATCTTTTGGTACAATCTTAGTTTCTTGCAGGTGGCACAATGTGAAACTGATACCAAAGGTGCACATCATATCATGACCAGCCTTTGATTCATTTAACCTGTATGTTAAAGACTCAGAAAGAAAATGACAATTCACAGGGAAACCCCCTCCCCAAAACAAAACAAAACAAAACAAAACACTAATAATAAAGTGAAAGACTCTTTCAAGTGGCATTTTCAAGCCCAGTTTTTGTAGTGGGCTTATGTGATCAGACATAAGTATCTGCACATGTTTGGTTACACCATTTCAGAAACAACTCCCAGCCCACCCGAAGATGTCAGAAGGGTCAGTGTGGAGCCTCCAGAGTCTGAGTGCTGCTCTTTTCTGTGGGGCTCAGGGAGGAAAGAAAGACACTATAAAGCAGAAGTATCAGACTCATTTCCTTCTGGCCTTCCTTCAGCCATTTTTCACGATGCCTGCATTCTAGTGCTCACATGCTTGCGTTTTCCTTATGTTTCTCTCTCCCACGTATGCCTGCAATAAAGCTTTTTTTTGAAAAATCTGTCTTATATCCCAAAAAGTCTCAGGAAATGCGTAAATGAACATGTGCTTAATGCCACACCCCAGAACTACTTCATCCCTTTGGAATTCATTTGGAGAATTTACTTCTGCATTAAGATCCCTTATGTTCTTCGGAGCAGGCATCCTGGTCAGCCAGTAATTGACATGGTGCTAATAATTAGCATCGTCAGCATATCTCCAAGATGGGAAGAATCCCCTTACTCTGGAAATCCTTTTTAGAAGGTGAAAGGATTGCCAAAGTATATTTAATAGGGCTGTCTCTACGATGTATCCTTCTTCCCAAAGAAGGGCTTGACAAATACTACAGAAACTCAGAAGCAACTTGGCCTGAAGAAGGTAAGACATAAAGAATTCCTAATTATAGATGGCCTTAAAAGTCACCAAGACACTTGCAAGTTGGTGATCAACTCCTTTCTACAACATCCTCACCCAGTCATTAGCCAAACCATGCTTGAATTGTCTAACGATGGGGACTTCTTGACTTATAAAGGCAGCCATTTCTCTTTTTGGAGAGAACAATGTAAGAATGATCCATCAGAAGTTCAAGTGAAGTTCTTTCCACTGTGTACTCTGATCCTTTCCCCTTTAGATCACTGCTGCTGAATCTCCAGTGGCAGCTGCTCTCAAGCTATTATGTGTCACCTGTATCTTCTCATTTAAGGAGCAGTAGTTCTAAATTAGTAGTCCTCATCTGATGAAATAGTTGGCATTCTCATGACTCCCTCCAGACTAGCCAGGATCAGGTATGATCTGACTAATGCAGAGCTGAAAGGGCCATCCCCTCCTTCACTGTGGACATTACACCTCAATTAGTATAGGCCACGGGTACATTAATAAATCATGCCTAGCATGCCTTCCTTCCATCCCTAATTTACTTCAGTCATAATATAAAAATAACAACAAAAATGATCCTTATCAACCAAACACATCTTACTTCGTTAGTGTCGAGCCAAGAGCTCTCCTGGAGCCTCTCACGACCTCTAAATACTCAGGAAATTACCCCTGTTCTAAAGAACAGCCTCCTTTTCCAGGCTGCCCTCTTGTCCCAGCTTGCTGTCACCACTGCTGAGAGAGCAGACGATTGATCTGAGAAATCAAGTTGGATTGCTGTCCCAAATCTACACTCGGGTCTCCTTGTGTCTGTCTGATCGATTTCACTCTGTGCGACATAGCTTGTCGCTACGAATTTTCATGCTAGTCAGGAGCCGCCAGCGCACCCAAGAACAAGTGGAAGATGGTCTGCACCCCTCCCCATTCCTCCGATACACCCAGCTTCTGTGTGAAAAAAATTATTTTTTTTTCAAATCATCTATTGCCAGATTGGAAAAAAAGATTTGTTTTGTTTCTTTCTTTTTCCTTTGCTTTTTTAAGGCCACGGGCCTGGATGTGATGGGTTTGGCCACTGGTTTGCATCTCCAGGTTCCCCAGCCCCAGCCTGTGGTGACACTGCCTACCACTGCTGTACTAGGTGTCACCTGTTTAGCAGCTCCTCTCGGCTGAGTGTATGTGGCCGCAGGTGCCATGCAAACACTGATGGAGCCTGACAGCCCTGGACGCCAGCTGCCTGCATGAAGCCTGCCCAGTCGCCACTTTTTCTGTGGGTAGAATGCTGCCCGTGGCATGACCGATACAGAAACAAGAAACTAGGTGACCCGAAAGCTAAGACAAGTCCTACTAAGTGGCATTCCGGGCCCTATGGCTTTGAAATAATTGGGAGTGATAGAATAAAAACAAAGGGTGGGGGAATGTCTTGTTTTCTTACACTGATGCCCTGCGGACTGTACATCTGACTGGCTGCGAGTCCGTCACTGTATCCTCCTGTCTGGCTGATAACATGGCGAAGGGTATCCACCTGAACAGAGAACAACAACAGAGAAGAAATTAGTTCAAGAGCTGTCAGGGGTGGAAAGCACATCATTGTCTTAAAGGCTACCATTTGGGCACGACAGATTTATGCAATCATTCGGAGACATTCTTCTTGAGGAAGAAGTGTCCATTACGAGATGGGGACTCTTGCTAATGCCAATTCCATCATCAGTTCTGAGTTCAGCAAGAAGTAAAATGATAAAGGCAAACTGGGGTTTCCAACCTTGAGACTAATTCCACAGTGCTGCACGACATGGGGTTGGGGATGGGTGCAGAGGAGAAAGAGAATAAAGAAATTTCTCCTTCATTCTTCTATTTTTCTTTCCCATGGATCAGCCTTTACAGTTTCTCCTTTGCTGAGTATCCTACAACAACTAATTTTCTGTTTAAAGGAGGCTTGGGCAGCCATCTCACTGAGAGCAAGAATGTCACTAAGACCATGATTTTTTTAGGACTTCAAAGATGGCCAATTGTCTGGTCACTTGACCAGTGTTTGACTGTATCACTTCAAACCTGTCTCCAGGTGTCATTTCTTGAGTCAGGGGCTGAATCCCTGGCCTGTTGGTCTTTCCCAAGCACACAGTGCTTCCTGTTCCCCAGGCAGGGTGAGAAATTGGATCAGTATGACTTGGAATTTTCTTATAACTCTGACCCAGAGCATACAACTTGATACTCTCACATTACACTTCACCTCGGGATGCCTTCCTGAGGTGTCACAGAGGCAACCAGTTTATAAAGGAGTGCTGAGGTTTCATACCTGCCTCGAGTTTTATTTTCCAACATGGACTCATCAACAGAAACTCAAGTCCACTAACCTCAAGGATAACTAAGATGATGATTTTACTGAGCCTGTTTTTTTTAAAGCTTACAATGAAAACATAGGATATTAACATATTTGCCCACTCATTATTTCCTTATTTTGGCAAATATTAAATATGGAAAAAATCAACCTATGAGAAGGAGACCTGAAAATGGAGACAATGGACTGAACTTCTCCTGAACCCTTTCCCTTTAGTGAATACAGAAATCGCTGGTCCACTTGCCTGTTACGCCTCGGTTCCCTCACCCTGTACTTGCTGACCCCTCTCGGCTTCCTAGCATGAGTGACAAGCCAGAGCCAAACGCATTCACAAAGGGTGGACAAGATTCCCTAAAACAATGGTTGTCTTTGCTTTACTTTGGTTGAGTTTGGTTTCCCTCTCTCTTTGTTTCTCCTTCCCTCTCTTTGGATAGAAGCAGGAAGCCAATACGACTGAGCGCACTAGGACTCTAGTGCATTCACTTGGCAGCATATTGGCTGGGTCCCTACCTGTGATTGCACGTTCGCTCCAACCTGGGCCCCTTGGTAAGAATCCCCATTGAGTGACTGCACGCTCATGAACAAATCTCCAGAGTTTGACATGTTAAAAGAACTGGAAGAACCTGGAAAGGAAAGAGTGAGGCACCTGAATCACAGAAAGGAAAAGGCTCAACCCCCGCGACTAACAGCCAAGAGGAAGAATGACATGCAAAGCAACCTCCAAATAAAAACTAAAATAACAATAACATCAACAGAGTCCGGTTAGTAGCATGAAGAATAGAGCAAGCAATAAAGGGTGCATATTGTTGGTGTTATATGAAGCCACACCTTACTCTAAATTGTCCATAGGGACGGCTTCTGCTTAGCAAATTCAAGTTGAGAAATGGAACATTTATTCTTCTCAACTTAGTTTATTGTAGATCTCTCTTTCATGCTTCTAAAATACTAGAAATGGCCAGGGGGGGTCTGTAAGATGGCATACATGGGCTTATCAACAGTTCTTCAGCTACTGCAATGGAGCACATTAGCTATTCAACTGAATTCTAAATATGCTGCTGTGAAGCCCATCTACTCAATGGGGAATAGCACTGGGGAGGAGAGGACAAAGAGTCAGTGTCACACACTAGGGCTGGCCCTGGCATATCCTGACATTCCTGATTTCTGCAAAGAATGTCAAGTGCCTTGCTGGGTGGCAAGAGCCCAGAGAGCTGTGAGAGTTGCAAGAATACAGGAGAATGATCTACTCTTCCCTGCTGTCAGTATGGAGAAGGACAAAACTGAAAAATGGGACAGGAATTCTCAAGCATGCATGAATTATGAGATGCTGCTCACAATAGTGATAATAATTTCTAAAGTGGACTGGCAGAGGGGCAGTGAGTCACTGTTTACACATCCCAGGGATGGAGGCTTCATCCACAGAGTCAGCCTTTAGATCCACCCTGGTACTACCCAGGCTCCACTGGCTCCATTGTGGTAAACCTCCTCCCAGTCTCAATTTAAACCCAAGGGCCAGCAAAAGCTTAATATTATTCTGAAGGCATTGTGCAGCTCAGCGCATTAGGAAAGAAAGCTCAACGTGCAAGGTTTGGTTAAAACATGACGTTAGCCTGGAAAAGAAGAGACCTCAGGGACCCAGGTCAGTTGCATTCTTTATTTCAAACCCTGCATTGCTTAAATAGTGTTTCTTGCCCTGGTATTCTGAGACAGCCATCATCAGTGTGGAATCGCCCAACCATGAGTCATGCCTCAGCTCTGACACTTGCTTTGCTTCCTCCAAGATAAGGATCTGGGTTCTTTTAGAGAGCTGCCCTGCTTCCCATGGAGAGCTGCAGATAAACGGGAGAAGTCTATCCCATAAAGGACTACTTAACAAGTGATGCATTCTAAGCTCTGCTCCTGTGCTCTGTGCTTATCATCATGCTTTGAAGGCGGAGCCAAATAGAAGAAGAAGATAACTGACAAATGTTGGAATAACCCCAAGTTAAAAGTATCTCCAATTTTCTTTTTTCTTTCTTTTTTTTTTTTTTTACTGTGGGATTTTCACCTAAATGCAAAGCACTAGCTAATTACTTTACTATATAAAACTGATCCACCATCTAGCTTGCACCCCATTCCTACTTTCCCAGCAAAAAGGCAATGAGGAAGTGCTTTCTTCAGAGGGATGGGGAAATAGCACAAGCATCAACCAAAGGACTGTGACATTTTCACAGCTCTGCAATAGATTCTGTCTCATCTGGCATACATTGTTTTTCCCGTTAATTTATCTAAGAGGAATTAGAACACTTGAATCTTAAAGGAGTGGGCATTAAGAGTTGACCAGATGTAGCTTATACTCAGTAAGTGGAATGAAGACTTTGATCTGAACTTCCTGCTATTCATATGGTACCTATCTTTGGAGGTATCTCCCCAAGCTATGGATGAGCCATGGGGTAGCACAGGTCCCATTCTCATGTTAATATAATACCCTCTGGCTCTATATACTGGTTACACCTCCTTCAAATCTGTTTTGTAATCACAGAGATAAAGCCTAAATAATGAAAGTCATTGCAGTAAGTGTCACAATACATGATTGCACTTAGATGTCATCAGATCCCAAATTATAATTGCTTTTATGTCACCAGACTTCTCCCTACCCATTCCTATGAGTGCTGAGTTCGAGGCTCAGGTGTCTTACTTCTTTCCCGCACAAATACCAAGTAATAAATACACACACTGTGTGCTTTGCTGATGGTTTATTGGAAATCAACACACAATCTGAGAGATGGGAGAAACCCCCAAAGGGCTATGCAATGACAGGTAACATGGCAATTGTGGAACCATGAAGGCATGGAATGTGCCATTTACAAGATGCACACTGCAATTGACACAGACGATTTAAAAATATATGTGCATAGATAAATTGTAAATATGGTTGGCTGTCTAATGTACACAGAGATAAATATGTGCATATAAATGTACTTCATGTACAAATGCATTTGTATCATGCATAAATTGCCCAAATAGTCCCTTGTGCTCTTGGCTGTGCTGTTTCAGCCTTTCACTGTCTCTGTACAACCACGTACAACACTACCATGGCTTGTGACTCTGATAATTATCTAGAGGCAGCGATTACATTGAAGGAAGAGAGCAGGTGCCACTAGATGACAATAAAGTAGGGAGAAGACCACACAAAAATCCAAACAAGTAGGACAGTCACAGTGTCCATCCAGCAATGGAAGCTGGAAAGAACTTATCATGGACCAGACAGGTTCTTGAGAGCACAACTGCTAGACAAAAAATGAATGGGCTCTCTTGGAGGCACTGTGAATTCTCCAACAGCTGATACAGTTAACTGGTTGCTGACTGGGAACCTCATGTGCAGGTTGCTGTGGAGTAATCAGCAATCACTAGAATTACAGTGTAAGGTGTTCTTGAAAGTTTAAAAGATCTGAATTTGGTTTAAAAATGGAGACAATTTCCTTATTTAAACTGCTGCAGATATATCCAAGACATATATAGAGACACATCTACACTCAATCAGACATGGAGGAAATAAAGGATTAATCAGGATTCTAATGCATTTGCTTGGGCAACATCATGACATGGAAATGTGCTAAAATCCATTTTCGGCAAGCCAACTTCCCAAAGATTGCATTCCTACTTTAAAGAATTCGTAGAAAACTTAACTTTTTTTCAGAAAAAAATGAACAAAACAAACAAACAAACAAACCCATTAACTTTATAACCTTCTACCCAAAGTAGAATTATAATATATAAACCTAGAATGATAACAGTAAAGCATATAGCAGGATTTCTCAACCTTGGTACTACTGACATTTAGATCAGGTAATTCTTTGGTGTGGGAATCATCTTATGTTAGGCACTGTAGGAGGGTTAGCCATATACCCTGTCTCTATCCACCAATACCCTCTTCCCAAAGTTATGACAACTAAAAATGTCTCCAGATATTACTCAATGTCTCTGGGGTTCAAATTTGCCCCCATAAGAGAATCAACGACCTGGAACAGGAATGAATTTACTTTTCCCTTGTAAGAACCTCAAAGTATTTTCAAGTAGTGTTTCATTATTTCTCTCTAAGCACAAAATTTTTATAAAGTTGCATAATGGCAAATAATTGCCTTAATTTCTCCAGCTAGATGTTGTTACCGGCTTGATGAGAATGAGCTCCCACACCATTTGGAGGTACAAAGATAGATCCTCTTCACCAGATGCAAGTTCAGTTATGTCTTATGCTTGCTTCCAAGAAAGGGCCCCTTATTTTCCTAAAGTCTCTATTCATGTTTTCATATGTCACCAAAAATAGGAGATTGAAGATGCATTACTCCAGGTCTTCATAACTCTAGGTCTCTTCTGAAGAAGTGTGAACTTAGATTTTTATGTTTGCTTCAATTGGTCTCCATTTTTACCTTCTTTATTCACAATTTAACTTCTGTTTTTTTATCCTTTCCCCCTATCTGTCTTGCTCAACTCTGCTATGAAGCAGCCTAAACACCTCTAAATACCTCTAAATGCTTGTAAATCCCTCAGAGGTCTAGTCCTATACGATTTTTATGAAATATACTTAAAGAAAAGGAGACAAGGTAAATTTTAACAAATGAGAATATTGGAAGAGCCCTAAGTAAAGGTTCTGCTGACCCCAGAGAGAAACCTCTGGAGGGAATATTTCCTTGCAGTAGAAGTGAGTATTTACACTTGTAAAGTTTCTGGAAAAAAAACTCCTGCTTCAATGTTGAGGATACAGAAAGTTCCTTGGAACTGGGAGAGATGTGCACACCTTTAATCTCAGCACTGGGAGGTTGAGGCAGCAAGATCTCAAATTCGAGCCCAGCCTAGAAATGTAGTGATTTAGTGAAAAACCCTGTCTCATAATAAAATTCAAAAAGGGTTGAAGTTTAAGCTCAGTGTCTTGAGTTCAGTCCCCAGAATTGCAAAAGTAAAATAAAATAAAAATTTCTTGGTTACAGAACTCTGAACTTCAAATTTTACCAATATATTTTCACATAGTAACCTCTTATTTAAAATTTGTGCCAGGCATGGTGGCACATGTCTGTAATTCCAGCCCTTGGAAAGTTGAGGCAGCAGGATGACTTGTGAGTTTGAAATCAGCCTGGTCTACATGGTGAGTTCAAGGTCATTTTGAAGTACATAGCAAGACCCTGCTTCAAAAACAAAAACAACCTAACTAAATATATGTTAATTTTAATTATTGCTTTAAAAGTATTAAAAGTCAATATAGCATAATATACCCCCTACAGATAAACTGGAACATTTATCACTTTATCTAGGTATTAATTTGGGTATAGAGTAGAATAAAATACAGAAAAGCACATTTATAACTTTTCCTATTAGGACACTTCTTTTAGAATCTCACACAATTGCACAAGTACACTGGCATTTTCTTTGGTCTCTGCTTTAGAAGAAGTACTACAAAGGGTTCCTCTAAAGACTATTTCCAACAACTTAGGCACAAATGGAAGGTTAAGCTCAAATTTTCTGTAATAACTTACTTTGTGCTCAGAATAGTCATATGAAGTTTAAGGCATCAGAAAAATTCCTTAGAAAACTAGTCACAAACTGGCATTCAGTAAGAGCCCATATAATTTTTAAACAGGGGTTTAAATGCTTACTCTTCCCTTTTTAAGGGCTTTAGGAAAGAATAAATAGTTACGGATTTAGTAATGAAGGGAGTCCACAGGGCCCTTCTAAGGACTAGTCATAAATCATGCTAAGCCATCTGCGATGCAGATATATCAGGGACAGGAAAAAAGTCATTTTGATATCTGTTTTGCATTATGATAACCTTTGCAAGAGTGTTGAGTGCATTTTTTGCTAATGTTGACAGAATTGTACTTCTTCCAAAGAAACAAGTGAAAATGTCTGCCTAATAGTGCAGTTCACCTTGTGTTGTTGGGTCTGAAATGCTTAATAATTGACCAGATGGAGAAGAAGAAAACTCTCTGGTTATTGAACCAGTTAGCCTAGATCCTTTGTCAATCACACACCAGTAAGGGGAAAGAAGAGAACAAAACAAAAGCTTCAAAAAGCAAATATGCTCCTCATAGTAACTGCAGGGCTGGGAAAAAGAAAACCGGACTGAAATCTACATTGCTTTACCACTGCCATATTTACAAAGTCCAGTCCACTGTCCATGCTTGATTCCACTTAAACAAAGGGAGATGAGGAGTGTATGGCCCAGTGATTTGGAGAAAGTTATCACCAATCAGTGCATCTAAAAGCTCACAGACGATACTAGTGTGTGGAGTCCTACACGTTTCCAATAATAAGCCACCTTATGATAGAAAGAGGACTTGTTTTAGTGGACAAACAGGCTTTGGGGTCAAAGACACCAAATACTCTAAGAAATGCTAGAAATTAGATTTGCAATCATATTAAAATTAAATATATTTAAATCTGCTATTTGTTATTATTTTGTTGGTGTCATCACTGTTCTTAGATGTGCACTCTGCAGCTAAAATCAGCACAATTTGTTCAATGTGGGTAGTACTGTAATCTGATACTAAAACTTATTTAATAAGAAAACATTTGTTTTTCCCCTGTCAAAAACTAGAAAAAAAGCATACAATTCTTCCATAGCATACAAATACTGAACTTGTATTTTATGATTAAGTGAATTTTTTGACTGTGAAAATTCAGAACTAATGGCCCAACGCATACCCAAAAATGTATTATGTCCCGACTAACATCCAGAATTAGTGATACAATGCATATTCACTAAAATAAAAATAAAACCTACACTGTAGCACACAATTGATACTATGAAATAAAAACTGGAATTCAAATAATTGGAAATAATGACTGGTAATTTTCTATGTAATTTACACAAGGAAAATCAATACAATAAAAATAAAGAATAACCACTCAAAATAATATATAGAAATAATTATACCCTGGCTTTGCAGGCCAGAATTTGCTAATAATATTGCTAGAATGAATATTCCTTCATTGAATACAAGTTAACAGGTGACTCAGACATTATGTGGTGAGAACAGCAAAATGGACAAGAATAAAAATTTTACGAAAAAGACAAAATGGTTGAACTCCAAGGAAATATCTCAATCTTAAATGTAATTTATTTGTTGGAGTCTCTGTGTTTGGAGGTATGATAAAAACGAAGCACTACACCACTGCTTCAACACAAACAGACACAATAATGCAAACAAATTCCTAGACAACACCATCCTATAAACAGTATATAATACATTGTTTTTGGATATGAAAGGAAAAACCCAAAGTGGTATTGACAATACAAAGGATAATTAGATACATAAACCAACCAATCAAAAATCTACAAAATTAAAATAAAACCCAATCCCAGTATAAGAAATGTAAGTACAAAAATGGAGAACAATTTCCCAAAATCAAAGAAAAAACTAACCAGCTGAGTTGGGAGTGGAGGGTGAGTTAGCTTGGCTTCCATGGGCTGACACATTGGTAGCAGTGACAGCCGTTTTGGCAGCATAAATATTGGCTTCCTCTTGAAATTTACCTATGTTCTTCTTGTACCGGATTCGCTTATTTCCAAACCAATTTGATACCTACAGCAGTTTAAGAGAAAATAAGAAACTTAACATTTCATTCTTTACAAACATTGCAGAAGAAAAGAAGGACTTACAACAGGGGTGAAGAAGTAGGTGGACACGCCTTATCCTGTTGATGATTTTGCAACATCAACTAAGAGATCTGAAATAAGAGCTTTGAACAGAACAACAGAAACTGAGATTCCCTTGCTTAATAGAACTAAAATCTAGCAAAACCGCTATGACAAAAAAAAAAAAATCCTATACAAGATCTGCTCATTTAAGCCAGGACTTTTTAAATTTAGAGCAAGCATTTTAAATTTGCTTACCACTTAGTTTATGACATTAAAATAAACATACCAGGAGAAATGCCTGTTTCTTATCAATGCTAAAGCTGACTTAGCACAATTAAAATACACAGACCTTTAAATATCCATATAAATCTATATTAACATATGGGTGCTTTCATGCATAAATTAATTTCAATTTTTCAGAAGTTGAGATAACTTTAATATGGACTCAGATTCTTAGCTGCAGATGTGTTATAGACTTCAGGATCAAAATAATTCCATCCAATACGTTTCACCCAGTGTTTAATGCAAAGCTCAGTGTTATCAACATAAGGAAAAGTCAAAACACACACTGATTATTCCTTTGGATTCCAGGCTTTAAATGTTAAAGCCAATATACACAATAAACCTAATTTATTTTCATTTGTTAATTTATATCCTTCATGTGGCTCACAGCAGCTGTCCTGGTTTGATTCGGGACCTCTGCTCCTTTTATACAAAGACCTCTGCTAGAAACAAGAGGAGACAGAGTCAAATTCAAGTTGACTCCCATAATTCCTGTTTGGGGAGGAAAGCTTTATGGTCCATATTCCAGCTATGATTTTTGAACCAAAATGTGTTTTGTATATAATTACAAAACAAACTAAGAATTTGGTGAGGGAAAAGTGAATTGAACACACATGTATCATGGTATGTACACGATTTACATTCACCCTTTCCCTCATCAAATGGAAGATAAAAAAAATTCTTGCAAACCACTTTTTAGGGCTGGGGATTTAGCTCAGAGGCTGAAGCACTTGCCTGGTAAGCGCAAAGTTGTGAATTCGATCACCAGTTCAAAAAAAAAAAAAAAAAAAAAAAAAAAAAACACTTTTTAAAAACATTCATTGAAAAGTTAAAACACCTTATAAAGCCAGCCCTTACAGTCTATGAAATTTAGGTGATAGCAAAAGTGCTAAGCCTTTGTTATAAAAATCAAATTTTATTATGGAGATATTAAGAAACAAAATAGAAAAAATTCAAATGCTTAGTGTAGATCCAGAAAAAAGTTAAAATGAAGGAGTTTATTTCAGGATCACTGTACATATAATTTCACTTTGAAATTCATGCTTTTCTTGACATTACCTTCACTATTCATATCAATCAATCATGGCTATCATTGCTTTTTGATTTATAAGTGGAATAAGAAGAGAAGAAAATGAGAAGGAAAATTTTCAGAGTTAACTGGAAGAAAAGATGAGGGTAGTTTAGAAGGACTTTCAAAGGAGAAAGTAACGGTGGAGGATTTAGCTCAGTGGCTCAAGCGCTTGCCTGGTAAGCACAAGATCATGAGTTCGATCCCCGGTACCAAACCAAACCAAACAAAAAACAAACAAACAAAAAAAAAGGAGAAAGTAAATGACCGTAGTTCAATGATGTCACCTATATGTGCAAAAAAAAAAGATGAAAGGGGGGTGTGTTTGGGGGGATCTGTTTGTAGGTCACATGTGAGAATGAGTCCCTTTTAAATAAGAATAGAAGTGGTTAGGAAGATGATATGTCTGTTCAGGTATTTCTTACATTGTCTACTATACAATGAATGCACAGGCTCAGTGTTCTCATTAATTTGGCTAATTGTTC
This sequence comes from Dasyprocta punctata, assembly GCA_004363535.1. Taxonomy (NCBI): domain Eukaryota; kingdom Metazoa; phylum Chordata; class Mammalia; order Rodentia; family Dasyproctidae; genus Dasyprocta; species Dasyprocta punctata. Next base: position 58,211 of record RJWM01001322.1, on the reverse strand, counting down.
AGTAGTCACAGACTAAGAGCTTAATATGTGTTGGGCATTAGGGATGCACATAAGACACAGTATGAGCCAGAAATAATCACGGATTTTATGGGGAGAGTTTGATTTCCATCATGAATTTGATAAGTTCCATGAGTCTATGGTAGAGCCACTGTGAAGTCCAGCTGGAGACAGGATATGAGTTTGGTGTTCTACAAGAAAACTTCCATCTGGATAGTCAAGTGAACGGACGGACATTTGTAGCTTTGCACAAGTAGACCACTGTGTTTGAAAGTCAAGTACTCATGGACAGCTTCTGAAAAATGTTTCTGGTCGTTACTCTCAGAGATTCTGATCCAGGATTCTGCAGTGTGTCCACAGAACTTACATTTATTTCTCACATACTCCCAGGCATAGGTGATGGATCATACTCTGAGGAGCACTAGTGTGGAAGGACTCTTTACAAGTCTAGGGAGAATGCAGTTATTAGATACATTTCACATGGACTTGGATGTATAAGCATATCTTTGTTTTGGGCCAGGCAGGTCACAATAGCTTTCAGTGGATTACAAAAGAATGTGTGACCACCAAAGAATGTCAAAGGACCATTGGTTAGCTTATGGAGAGCTGAGAGCTAAAGAAAGAACAAAACAAGTTGTAGGCTAGGCAGAGAGTAGACCCTCTAAGAAGACAGGGCAAGAGTTGCCAAAGAGAAGAGGAGGGGGCTTAGAGGAAACTGTATCTAGGAAATCAAGGCAGGAAAATTTTAAGAAGAGTGGTTATTTAAAAAGGACAAAAAAGACAATAAGTAGTTCTCTACCTAGATAAGAAAACTTGGGAGCATATTTAATGTATGATACAACCAACTACAATTTGTAGATGGGACAATGAAGATGCCCCAAATCAACAAAAATGTGCTTATATATTCAAGTCCATGTGAAATGCATCTAATAACTATGCTCTCCCTAGAATTATACAGTTGGCCCTTCTCCAAAATGTGTCCCTAACGTCATGTTGGTTCTGTATCGTGTCCCATGAGGACTGGGTTAGCAACAGTGGAAAAAACTGTTGCTTTTGGGAGGTAGGGGATGAGTTGATGGGGAAGGAAGAATGCAGGCCTTGGTTGGGGTGGGTGGAGGAAAGAATAAGTGACACAATATGTAAATAATCATTGTATTGAATGAAATATGCACACTTGAGTTTCTGCAATAAAAAATAGTAAAGGTTGTTAGAATAGAACAGTTTACCTTTTTTTTTTTTTTTTTTCCCTTTTGTACTGGGGATCAAACCCAGGACCTTCTTACTAAGCTACATTTTCAGCCTTTTTTGATTTTTTATTTTGAGTCAGGGTCCCATGAAGATTTTTACTGAGCTTTAATATAGGTTAGCTCCAGAAACTAACCTATATTACAAGTATATTTTCACTTCTAGAGGGATTTGAAATTCTGAACCCTAGACTTGACATTCTGACAATAGAGAGATTTAATTCTACTCTAGAAGCAGAAGATTCCAGGAATTTAGGGGTGCAGCTCAGGGTTAGATCATTTGCCTAGTGTGGACAATGCTTGGGGTTTGATCCTCAGCACCAGAGAAGAAAAACAAACAAACGAACAAAGAACAATGAAGATTATGTAACTGGAATGCACTAATTTGTAAGTTTAAGGATGTGATCCACACTTTGAACCATTCTTCAAACATGCAGAAAATTGAAAAAAATCATCATTACTCTTTTATTTTTTTCTTTTGTTTCATTCCTTTTTGTTTGTTTGTTTGCTTGTTTTGTAAACAAGGGGTCTGAATGGTTATTGCCTGGGACAGGGTGGGGTGGGGTGGGGGGACCTAGGCTATTTGAGTTTGACTGTTGATTTCTGTTTTCCCAGAACTGTCAAGTTTAGAAATGACCTTTAGTGAGGTCAAAAAGACCTGAGGAAGAGTGTCTTATCCAGGAACATTTTTGCAAGAATGTTTAGCAATCCTTTCCTTATAAATACATTTCAGGGCACTTTTCTCTATTTTGACTAGACCTAATTTTGCTTAGTTAAGCACAGGTTGACAGATTTCCCTACTGGGAGTAACAGTGCCAGGACTTAATTCAAGGATGTACAGACTTGGTTTATGTAGAACAACATCTACTGGGTTTGAAAAATATTTAGTGAAGTTTCTCCCCTGAGTAGACTTCTTCTCTACTACTCCTTGTTATCCCTTAATGGAAACACCAGCATATTTAGTTCTCTTGAAAGTGAGGAAAACTCTCTGACGGATTTCAGGATTCTCACTAAAGGTCTTAATGACAGACCAGGATTGATACTTGAAGGTCAGACTAAATTAGAAGTTTGGATGGATTCTTGGAGTAGAAAAACATAGATGTATATAACTGATGTCTACTTATCTACTTCATATTAATGTTGAAGACTCCGGGTCTATAAAAATTTTATGCCATGTGTGTTTCCACTCGGCAGGTGCGGGCTACAGTTAGTGCATTTTTGGGGGAAGGAGGCCCTCAGTGACATTTTGTGCAACCATTCCCATGCAGTAATGATGACATGTTAAAAATTCCTGTCAGTTAGAGAGTGAGCACATCAAGAGAAAACATTTAAATCCCTTTCCTTTAAGGCCATAGAATGACTGGCTTCATTATTGACTCTTAATGCTAGTGAGTAAAAACCAGACTAAGTAAGGAATTGACTAATTTTTAGAAAATAGTTTGAGAAACATAGATAGTTTTCTAAGTACATGGAAAGAAACTCTACCTATTTGAAGCAAGGGGGTGCTCAGTGGGAAGAATTTTATTCCTGTTTTTGTGCTGGCTTCTTCCTATTATTCTCTCCTTTCTGATGGATCCTTTCACATTTTTCAGGCACTTACCCTGAAGTTCTCTTACACACATTAAATGCTTCCCTCACTACCTTACCTCTTTAGCTAATGGAACTTAAAAAAGACATGTGTGTTCAGTAAAGCAAGATCACCAAGAAGACCTACTATGGTCAGACTGCAGGCTGGGTCTTTTGGGGGGATACTTACCTGGGAGACCGTGATGCCACACTTCTTGGCTAACTCCTCTTTGGCTTCCTCACTGGGGTACGGGTTGCTGAGATGGGAATAAAAATACTCATTCAGGATCTCCGTTGCTTGCTTGTTGAAATTCCGTCTCTTCCGCCTCCATAAAGAGAAAGGAAAGGAAACAACAAAAAGTTTACACTAAATAAATACATGGGAGAGAAAAGGATCGATTTCTGGGAGAAGACACATTCTTGAGCAAAAGATGAATTAGAGATTTGCTAAAAAGGGCTGGACACTGAAACCATGCAAGGCATTTGGTCAGTATGCATCAGAGAGAAGAATGATATATAAGATCCAGGTCATCTTGGTTTTGAATCATGGGTCAATTGGTACCAGCAGGGATAATAGGGTTGCCTCTCTAAGTCTCAGCTCCTTCAACTAAAAATGAAGAGTCATCCTGAACTCACAGGATTAAAGAAAGGGGGAAAGAAAGAAAGTCACACAGAGAACACTCAGCATAGTGCTTGATATATGCCAACAGCTAGAACACAGTGGTGAAAATTTAAGATTTAGATGCAAAATGTCCCCCCAAATTCTCCAGTGTATGGAAGACGACTGGGTGATGGGGGACTGGATCATCAGTGGGTTCACTGATAGCTGGTATCTGAATGTGCTGCTGGGAGGTGGGGTTCGGTTGGAAGTGGGCCATTGGAGGCCTGACCTGGAAGGGTGCATTCTCATCTCTGGTTTTTCTTTGTTCTCTCTACGTCCTGGTTGCCATGTCCCTCTGTGTCCTGTTCCTGCTTTGGAGTATGGAAACTGTGGACTGAAACCCTGAACCTAAATAAACCTCTCCTCCTTTAAGTTGTAGGTGTCAGGAATTTTGTTGCCATGATGGAAAAGTGACTAAAACATTCTTTCTACGATGTCACAGCAATCAATTCAAGTGATTCACGTCCAGGACTAGTGAGGTAGACAGGCTTATTCCTATTTACAGCTGAAAAACCCCATTCAAAGGTCACTTAGCTGGTATGCTGTTAGAGAGCCAAGATGTTAATTCAGGTCTGCCTGACTCTGAAACCCAATCTCTTCCTTCTACATGAATTGGCTGCTGGCACAGAGACTCTACAGCCGCAAGTTAAAAATAAGTTATCATTTTCTCTCCATTCTATCCTCATATAAATGGATGCAACATTTTAAAAAGGCATCTGGGAAGAGGGCAATGAACTGACTGAAATTAACCCCCTGACTGCCTGACCTCCTTCAAAAGGAGAAAAGAGGCACTGCTTATGTAGAAACAGCTGCTAAATGGTCGAACAAAAGCCCACAGAAATCTTTTTCAAATACAGGTTGCCAAAAGGAAGAAGACTACTTTTCAAATAAAAGCATGTTCTGCCTTAAAAAAAAAACAAGTGTTAATTGAACTAATTTCAAGTGAGAATCACTTTATTGCTTCCTTCCCGCTCAGGCCTGTGGATAGCCTGGGTAGCTGCTGGGGGACTCCAGGTTCATGCAGATTAGGTTGGCTCTCCTTGAAGTCCTGGGGCCTTCATCTTCATATTATCTCTATTAGCACTTTTGTCTTTCTTGCTTTTAGCAAATGCTTTTTCTTATGGAAAAAGATTTCCAGAACATCTCTGGCTACGGCAGAATACAGAATTTCCCAATTTACCCAACAGAAAGCACGGATGGCCTTGCTAGACAGGAAATTCAGCTAATATTGTATTTTCAGGGTCCCACTTGGATTAATTAACACAATAAAGTACCTGATTTTACCGGATGAATACCATCTGTCCACAGGTATTAACCACATCTGTCCAGATTATGCCAAGCCCAAGTCACTCTCCCAAATCACGCTGAGATTCTGGGTCACCCAGTGTCAGAAATTGGACAGATTGGATTAAAAGGCCTAAGTGAAAAGTAGGCATGTGTTAAGAGCTCTTGCATGATGGGAATTTGAGGAAGATAGCCAAGTGACTGATGCTGGTCTTTACATAACCTTTGGCGGCTGCTTCTTTGCCTGAGGAAGACAGTTGTTTTAGGCCTGGGGACCTGGACCCCAAAGGCTCCCCTAATTGTGAGAGTCTCCGATTATTCATACGGTTGTTTGCATTAGCATTACAGTGTATTTTTTGGGACTCTTCCAACTGAACTCACAGGAAACCTCTCCAGAATGAGCTGGTGGTGTGGGGATGGTACAGACAGCTGTTCCTGGTTCTCTCCGTGTTGCGATGCTCACTCTGCCCCGAGTGGTCTCATCCACTCTGATGAATGTGCTTATCATCTCTTTCAGTAGCCATCTCAGCCTATGACCTTTGACACTGTAGAATCAGGATGTTTTTTCTTTCTGGTACCAGGGATCAAACTCACAACCTGGTGCTTACCAGGCAAATGCTTGAGCCACTGAGCTAAGTCCCTGCCCCGAATGGTGATATTTTTAGAGTTTATATTTTTTAGATCATATAGGCCATTTATGTCCAAGCTAACTGAGACACCTGATTTCTTGGCATAACTTGAAATGAGTTAACATTTGTGATTTCAAGCCAATCAGACACTTGGGAAGTTGAGGGTCTCAGTGTTTAATGTAAGAAAAGTAGATGCTGATTAAATATTACTAGATAAACAGAATACTTTAGGGATAGAAATCTTTTGGATCACAAGGTCACAGGACACATTTTTCATGAAAGACTTATACTAACGAGAGGCAGAGGCATCACAGACTTACACCGCTAACTACCAACTGTGTCATCGCCTGCACTAATCATCCCTCTCCTAAAAGCCACTGCCCCATTTACCACTGCCAACTCCAGGCAGCCATGAGCAAACTCTTTCCAAAACTAACATCGTCTTTCACCCAAATCAGTTCCATCCCCCTTGGTATCCATATTGCTGTATGACACCAGCACAGAAACCTTGTGCTGTGGTTGCCAATTTTTTCATTCATTCAGAGATTCACTCAAATACCTGAGTGCCTGGTTTGTGCCACAAAATAGGGGTGATTTTCAGCACCCTTTGTATTATCCTCATCAGATAACTGAGAAAGCTCTGCCAGTCTTGTCCTTTCACATCTCTGTCTTTTCTCTTTTTCCAGGTCTGTCACCACTAGTTTTGAAATGGGTTTGGATGAGCCAGGTGCCGTCCCGTGATCCAGTGTGGCCCAGGTGCACCTTCTGAGACAAGGGAAGGTGCTGTACCTGTGCTACAAATACAGTAGCTATTAGCACATGTGTAGCTGCAGAACGAAGTTCCAAAGCATTATGTATTATAATTTGATATTTTAATTAATCTAAATTTAAAATCAAATAGCTATATACTAAGCAGTATAACTCTAGACTGATGCTTTCCAGTACTAGCGCCCAAGTAGTCCAGCTATGGGACACCACAGAAAGCACAAATGTCTACAACGACCTCTTATTTTGCTCTGCGCTTCATGATACACAAATGTTCATCTTCGAATGAATATTTGCATACCACGCAGAAGGTACTTCACACTTAGGCTTTCTTGCTCCACTCTGGGGATTACAGGCTGAAGTGATAGTTTGCTGCAGTTTTTTTGCTGATTCAGCTCATGTTCTAAGGAGCCATTAGAGCCATCCTCTTAAACCATGAATCCATTCACAGGATGATGACAATCACAGCATGAATACTATGTGTCAAACACTATACCGAGTTTGTTTTTCATACAATGCTATTTATTTCTGCTTGCAGATTTATTCCTATTTTACAGATACAAAAACTGAGTGCTTGGGAGGATGAGCCCCTTAGTATCAGGTCTGTGGAAAGAATCTGAATCTAATGATAGACTTATCTAGTATTTTCCAACACTCTCTCCTTGAACAGCTCTGAGCATTTCTTTAGTTTAACATTGCAGATTCCAAAGCTTCACTGGTAAAGTTAAGGCTTTTTAGTGATCTATCCTATTTCCTAGCTCTATGCTTTGCACAGTTTTTTAGATCCATGCCATACAGTTATGCATTAACCAAAGACCCTGGTGGCTGGCAAGCTCTCCTAGTTCTTCATGTCTCTTTCCGACATAGCACTTGCCACAGGTTTACATGTGGCTCCCAAGCAAATTCCACAAGGGTAGGAGCCATGTCTCACTAGTATTTGAAACCTTTGTATCTCATCGAGAGTAAGCACTCAGGTAAGTAGTGCTTATCAAACTTGAGTTAAGTTGTGCTACTTTGCTTCTTATCCCTTTTATTTGGCAAATGTCCTGCTCTTGTGGAATTCAGTATGGTCTGGCCTCTCCTTGGATCTGCTTTGCTTCAGGTGGAGTTGGCTGATGAATGTACTTAGAGTGTAGCAGCCATTGTTCTGTTTATTTGTAAGATTGTCTGTTTGTCCCATGACATAATGAACTCTGAAGGCTGGACCTGTATTTGTGTGCATTTTTGTCATCTCTGTCATTCCTAGTGGGTAACAGAGCATCTGGCCAGTACTACGGGCTCAATTTGATATATAAATAGGTCTAGATTCAGTGTCATTTGATTAGAACATACTGGACTCTTTTTTTTTTCCTTGCCATCCTCTCCTTTGGTAATTCATTTTATCTAATCTTCTCTATCTGCATAAAGTGCACAAGCATATTTCTAATCATCTGCTTATGTTACTGTTATTCTAACAAAATGCTACAGAAAAATTCATTAAAACTTTTGCTTGAAAATCATTTAGAGGGTTTAAAACTACCCACCGTACACTTTAAGAAAAGTTTTGTAGTTCTGAAAAGATTTACCAAGCTAACTAACATCACCACGCTTGGTGCACAGCAGTAAGATACCAGATATTGAATAAATAAGGGAATGAATGAGTGGAATTTTTAAGTTGCACTTTCCTGGCATAGTTCATATACGGAAGAAAAAGAACAAGACCTGTGTAAGATACTCCTCAGCCAAGTGCTTGGCCAAGAACTGTACTGGGAGGAATGCTAGTGTCCCCAACCCTGGTGTGTGTATATTCCTCTGCTACTGCCTAGAGTGGCAAACACAACGGCCCATTGCTCCTATAATCAGATTACTAATCAATTCACTTTGAGTAGATAAAAAGGGAGACTTGGTTAAAGCTAAAATTAGAGGGTCTCCCATGTTCAGGAAGAGAGGAAGCACAGCAATTGTGCTATAGAGGAGGGTAGGCTCCAGGCTCCAGGAACAGGGGCTCTCGGGCCAGGAGTCCTCAGGAACCACCTTCAACCAGCACCCAGGAACTTGGCAGAGACCCTGAGCTTCAGATGCCATCCCAACCTCAGCAGACACCTTGATTGCCCCTGTGAGGATACTAGAGCAGAAGACCTGGCTGAGCCAGATCCAAACCCCTGACTGATAGAAACTGGGAAATAATAAACCTGGGGGGGAATCTGCTCCACCACAATGGAAAGCTAAGAGAAGGCATGCTATGCAGCAAAGTAGTAACAACCAATTCTACAAACCTATTAGATTACAAAGACTAATCCTTTTCCTAAATCAAGTCCTCTTTGTATTTTATTTGTCTTCCATGAAATTTTGTGTTTTTTTTTTTCTTGTTTTGGATGAGGCCCTGCCCATCAGACTGACACTGTAGGGCAGCATGTGAGCGCCGACAGTGAGTACTATATGTCTTTTTTACTACATTTTGCTTGGCTCTCTCTCCCAATTATAGCTAGACACATAAAAGAAATGATGTGAATTTTCCAATCAGGAAGTCCGGGCAAACATTTGTTTGTGAGCTGGGAAAAGCATTTGCTCAGCCTTGGGCTGGCATTTGGGGTGATGCTGTTTTGTGGATAATAAATATAGCCACAAAATAAAATGATAATAGCAATGACAGTAGGTCAATTGTTTCAGTTTCGGATCTTGGCTCAGGCACAATGATTCAAAGGTTGCAAGCAAAGCAAGAAAGAGACCCTGTCTTACAGAGATTATTCCTCTGGTGCCAACTGGAACAATCCAGGCTGCGGCTGGGGCAAATGAAAAGGAACGGTGTACAAAGCCCGCCTACTCGGGTGTCTTTTAGAATCTGACCTTCAGCTGGGCACAGTAGAATTACGGCAAGAAGAAATCCAACGAGACAATGATTCTGCTCCATCTTTCTTACCAATTCCATTCTTGAAAAGAACTCAGTCTGGACCCAAATTTTCTTTCCTTTTTTCTTTTTCACTATCTGCCAACATAAATACCAACTCCAGCATTTTAACTAAGGGAGGGAGTTTCCATGGGGATCTGAGCGACACACGCACTGTGGTGGTGGCTGCAGCACAAAGAAGGACCCAGAGTGAGGATCTGCACTTGGCACTGTGTGGAATGGTGCACATTAAAGAAGCCAGGCTAGTTGCAGCTCACGGGGCGAGGGAGAGGTACAGTGGGGCCTGCTGTAGGGGGATCTCACCCACTGCCTCTCCATCACTATACACAGCTGAGAAAAACTATCTTTGTTTTCACTTCTCTTGACTTTATGAAAGTCTATTGGCCGAGAGGTACATTTTGCTCACTGGCATGCTCATTCTGTATTCCATATAACCCAAAATACTTTGAATAAAAGGGAGGTCAGGAGAATGCCAATAGCTTTGAAAAGGTCCCTGAACTGTAAAGATAGCAATGGTGAAGGGAAAGGAATCAAATGCAGGCAGGAAAGCTGAATAATCCATGATTCAGAGCGGGGAAAATCCAGGAGGAACAGGGAATCTTTCTATCTGACTGAAAAAGGAAAAAACTATAGAGTATAAATGGTATTCTGATTTTGACAGCAAATATTCTGTATAAAAGCCATATTTTGTAAATATTCTATATAAAAGCCATAGATTAAGATTATTTGCAGCAACTGAAATAATGAATGATGGTCTATGCATTTGTAAAAGATGACTAATTTGCGATGAACTGTAGATCCTGCATATCCACACTCTGAGATGCATTTGCTGGATCTATTATCAAAATAATCTTCTAGAGGAGACAGAAGATATGATTATCACCTTTTTTCCGGTTTGATACAGACTCAAAAAGAATCCAAAGGACTGACATATATCTATTGGTCTACAGAGTAAGGGAAGCAGGAACTGGTGACTTGTTCTTTATTCTCAGTTCTTTTGTTTTTTAAAAGGACCTTTCTATCCATGTTTTCTTTAACTGAATGCTTTGAACTCTTAAGTAGGGTCATGAGCTACAATGTCAGACAGAAAACACCAGACCAACTAAACCCATGCCAGACCACCTCCTTGCTCCTCTGTGCCTTACTTCTCTGTGGTACTTCTAAAACTACATAAGACTGTGGAGCATGGTCATCTATTAACAAGTCCTCTTTCAATTGGACTGCGTATACACTCTGCCTTTGTATCCTGTGGGAAGAACCCTAGCTTTCAAACAAACAGAAATGACCCACTTGGAGAAAGTGTGTCACTACAGCCTGTGAGGATAAAGACAGTGGGCCAACTCATATTACAAAACGCACTTCTAAGAGAAGCACTCAGTACTCAGAACAAAGATCCTGCTTCCTATGTCACTGTAGCTGTCATCCTTGCTGCTTTCCCAGTGGGTAAGCAATGGGGACAAAATTGTCCCCTCCAATCACATACCTCCCTGGCAGAATTCTGTCTCAGAGCTTGCCTTTTCCAAGTCCAGAACTGTTTGGCTCAGCAGCCAGTGTGACAGAATTGGAGCCTTTAGAGAAGGCCAGCTCATGGACTCCAACCCGAGAGAGGTCAGTGATTCTCCAGGAGACAGGGCAGCCCTGCCGGGGACTCACCGAGCATCCAGAAACCGGGAGCGCAGGATCATGACGGCCTCGCACGTGCTCTGCTTGAGCTGCATCTGGATGGAGCTGAACTTGCGGTGGATGATACTGACCATTCGCTCGATCTCCTTGGGGGAGATGGGCCTGGTCCGGCTTTGCTCTCGCAGGAGATTCATCACGTGGGTGGTGAACTCATTGCATGCCTGCAGGGACAAGACCATAAACAGGGGACTGACTGAGGACCCGGGGCTTAGAATGCATCAGGCCCATGGTGTGAGGCTGGGTGAGTTTTTCCAGAAACTCGTACAAATAAAGAAAACTTAGGAAGGTTCATGGTATTTTTGTCAACTTACATGGACAGAATAAATGACTGCCTGAAATGCCCTGTTATCCAAGTTTTAGTCATGATTTCAATTTTTTTAAAGGGGAAAAAATTTTCATTATTGTTTTTCTATGTCCCCCACATTATTTTATTGCAGTGAAAGGCAAGAACAAAAAATCCAAGTACAGGTTATACTTCACCACCCTTTGCGCCAAAGTTAACAGCAAAGAGAGCTGAGGTTAGATAAATCATGAGCTTTCTGCCTGACTCATTATCTGTGCTATGGTAGAGATTCCAGATATTCAATTTGAGGATGCATAAACAGCCACAAGAGTTTAAATAGAACCATAGAATTAAAAGCTTTTATAATTCTTCTAGGAGAGTTCTCATCAATTTATTTCTAGTTCTATTTAGCTTTCTAGATTTATTTAAAGAACTCCTCCCATGGTGACCTTAAGTAGATCTGGTATGTCTATAACACAAAGGGAATCTGTCTCCAGAGACCTCATAAAACAGCATCAAAACATGACTTAAAAGATCCAGGAATTATTTTTGCAGGAATGAAAATTCGTGGGCTACACACCAACATACTGTGGTACCAGTTCTGGAAGTAAAGTTGGAAATCAGATTTCCTTATATCACAGTTGGGAAAAGTGCGGCCCAGGAAGATGCAGGGATTTTTCCTCTGGCACAACAGAAGCCAGAAAAACAGAGGCATGGCATGAATGCTTCACGTTATAGGCCAGGGACACTGGAGCCTCTACCTGCTCCTCTGAAAATCACTGCCCTTTCCTTTAACTTATTGTTACTTAGCATCTGTAGTCTGGTTTCTTTCTCTGAACATTCAATAAAATATCTATTCACAGATTAATTCGCAGCAATGCTGTAAAGCTGTATTAGATTTGTAATGAAAAAGGCAAGATGATGCGTTGAGAATTGAAGAGCTAAGGGCTCAAAGGGCTCCAACTTAATATTAACAGTAGAAACACGCTCATTATTGACAATATTGCGTTGTGGTTGTTTTTACAGCACAAAGTCCCTTCATATGTCAATAACACAGTAACAGTAATAGCTGTGCACAATCACTGATCATTTATCTAAGAAATCCTTTGGGGTCAGCTGGTCAAAGGTTGGCAGGCAGATATATCCACTGGGCTGTGTCTGAATTGGACAGTGGCAGCTCGCCTGGGACTTGCCTCCATGGACGCTGGGGCAAATTCTTTCATTATCCTATTCCTCATTTTATTCATTTGAGTGGACGCAATCAGTTCTAACCCTTTAGCACATCTAATGGTACCCATGATCTTGTGCACATGACATAATGGCAAAAGCCACTCCCACAGACACAGTGGACAGACTGAGTCAGAACACAGATGCCTCGGTCCCTGCTACCAGCACTCCTGTAGCAGTGGGATCTCCAAAATTCCTTAACGTTTCTGTGCCTGTTCTTCCTTATTCGTGGAGCAGGGAAGACAATTTCCATCTTGTCGGATGCACTAGAGATTAAATGAGCTACTATAGATGTGCCTGGCTGCACACATTGATGTCATAATTATGGCTTCACAATATAGAGAACTTAGGTGGGCTGCGGGTGTAGCTTGGTAGGAAGTGCTTGGCTGGCATACAGGATGCCCTGGGTTCAATCCTCAGCACTGTTAAAAAAAAGAAAGAATATATAGATAGATAGATAGATACCATTTTGTGGTCCACAGGGTGAGGCCACAGCACTGAGTAAGCGTCCTGCCACTCTTGTAGAGAAAGGCGATGTCCTGCTGGGCTGCAGCCTCCCTACCTCCACGGGGCTCCAAGGAGGAGGGGCCGGATGCCAGGAGTTGTTGTCAAGAGTGCCAGCTTTCAGCTGGGAAGCCACGGTGCTCGGCTAATAATAATGTGCTTCATTACGGTGAGTAAAAATACTCACAATATCTGATGTTTAGTCAGGGCATTTTGTCCCGGGGCCCTTTCTGCTCTGCAATAAACAGACAGCAGAGTCCTCTCACCCACTGCTGAGTTGGAGCAAAGCAGCTGCGAAACAGCTGCTCAGGAACACACCACCGACAGCAATGAGTTCCAAGTCCAGTTTAGATGGATAGAACGGAATGATCCAGATTTCCCAGAACCTGGGCCTCCCACAGCTCTTCTCTGTTCCCCCACACCGGGCACTGTCCAGGAACTCGGCTGCTCACTCTCACCAGATATTCACATTGGGACAGGAAGAGGAATATTCAGAGGTGCAATTATCAAGTGAGGAGGATCCTCCCAGGTGCAGATCTGTGTGCTGTAGACCCTCAGGAGAGGGAGGCTCTAAAGCTCAAGCTGCCCCCATAGGGCATAGTGATTCCTGAAAGAAGGCGTCCCAGGTTCTCACACAACGGTGTTCTGGGGAACAACAAACTAAAGGGACAGCCTTGCAGAGAACCTCATAAGGCCCCAGATGTTAAGTTTACGTCCTGCAGTCTATATCACTCCTTTTCCTTTAGGTCTCAAATTGGATTTGGCTGCCAATCTTATCAATAAAAAGAAGAAGCAGCTTAGCATTCTCTTCGCTGTGCACTAAATAAACCCACTTCAGTTCCACATTAGCTATTTAGCCCCTAGTGGCATTTTTTATAAAGGCTGAAGAACTTTGCAAAGCTATGAGAAGTTCATTTTTATAAATAACCCATGGAATAAAATTCCAGTTCCTGACACTGGGGTTTGTTCGATCTATTCAGAACACGCTGGCTCTTAACTACCTTGGCTACCACTATGACCTGATGAAAAGGTGTTGTACCAGTCTCATTGAATGGAGAAAACAATTTCTTCTTTTCTTTTCAATGAAAGTCTCTGGAAGCTTCTTTATTGAATAAACCATAGGATGAAACAGCGAGGGAGTCGGGCAGGTTTTTCTGGAGTGCTGGGGGCGAGGAAGCTATGATAGCTAATTATTGTGTGGTTAGCTGCCACTTCCATAGCAAAAATAAAACAAAACAGACAAAAACAGCAGATTTGACTGATAAACACTCAGTTTGATAATTTCATATAGCTACTTTGAAAAGAAGAGAGTGACATTTCATTTGACTGGAATCTTTTTACTTTCAAAAACGCCCCCATGAGGAATTATTAAAGTAGATATATCTCTCAGACAAACTAGCTAAAAGGTTAACAGTACCATCTCCCTATGATCTGCTATTTATTATAATTAATGACATAGCTTGCTTTAATAAATTATTAAGCAACCAGAATGTGCTAAACAGTATTTACTTCATCACCAGAAAATGCCCATATAAATAAGGAAATGATGCTTTAGCATAGTTTAAAAATGATAAATACAGATAACTACTACTGTTACATTTCCATAATTTGCTCTGTACTAAGAAAAGTTTTCTGTGAGTTCCCAATTTCTAACATCTTTATTATTTAGAACAAGTAGGTAGCCACAAGAAGTTTCTGAAGAGAACATTTCTATCACTAACCTATCTTAGGTGGCAGAAAACGAGCCCAGAAAGGAGACAGAGAGGACAAGCTGGGTGTCTACAGATTTCCACACTCCATTTTTTTTTTTTTTTAATCAATCAAGCATAAGTTCCAGGAAGAGCCCTTGGGCTACAGGTCAAAAACCATATTTTTTGACAAACTGTGTCCCTCATTAGATACATGATCTTGATCTCCATGTTGTCACCTGGATCAAAATGGAGATGATGACAGCACCTGTCCTGGGCACCAAACTATAAAACTGCCTTGAGGAGCAATTGCGATTATATTGGCCAGGGTATTTTGCAATTGGGAACATGCAATTAAAAGGTATTGTTGCTTTCGGAGTTTTCACTCATTTTGGATGAGGATCGAGGAGTGACGAAGTGATCTCAGTCAAGAAAACAGTCAGTTCTTGGGGGTTGCTGGCATCCTGAGGTTAGAACAAAGCCAGTTTTCAATCACTTTCAACCTAACACACATTCTAGTTTTGTGAATGGGAGAAGTCACACCCTGGGCTCCTCCTTAGCTGTTCTTATTAGCCAGGAGTTAACCTGGGTAGCACATCCAGATTGGAAGAAACCAAGAGGTCAGAAAAGAACCTTCCAAGGAAATATTCCTATATGTCTTCTAAAGCTCTTAAGTAAGGGCAGACTGTGAATCCTAACCCGATGATCCTGGTGGAAGAAATTGCAATGGTTCAGTCAGCTAAGCTCAGGCTCTCCCAGGATCTGGGAACTAGCTACATGGGCCAACACCAAATCAAGAACATTTGTTCCTTCCCAAGAAGGCAAAGGACGATGAATCCTGGGTTCTGACAACAGCTTGCTTTCATTTCCTCTCCTTTCATCCTCTCTACACCTTGTCTGACAGTTGAACTTCACCATGGTTGGCTTTATGCTTCCTTCTCCTAGAGGAGGGAATTTTGTGGAAAGCTATCTCCAAAGTAGAGAGAAGGGTAATAATGAAACGTCTTTCACTTTAAATTTTAAAGTGCCGATTTCTGTTTTAAAATTTAAATTTGCTATTAAGTTTGCATTTGCCTTCTACCTGGAGAGTCAGAAATGGACAATGGAGGAGGGTTTCTAACTTTTGCTTTTTCTCTCTGTGCTTTTTAGATTCATAAGAAGTAAGGAAAAGAAAAGCTCACAATCTGATGAAAGGAAGTTCATGCAGAACTCCAGGACTACATTGGATACAAAGAGGTGACAACAAACATATTTGTTAGGTTCGTAGTGACAGGAAGGACTAATGTTAAGGGGATCCTAATACAGTGGTACTGCTCATAGTAACCAGTGAAAAGAGTACTGATGTATAGATTTGTACACATGGGGGATCAGGCGGGGGATTCCACACATGTACAAAGAGCTATGTTTTAATATCTTCCATTTATACACTGCTTGGTAATTTATGGCCTTTCTTATATTTTTCTTCATTTGCTCTTTAAAGCCTTTACCACAAATTCACAGTTCTTTGTCATACATGCTCAGGTTTTATATAGAGTATGCAGAACCCCTGGGTGCCTTGAAATCTCAGTGGAGTGGCAGGATTGGAGTTCAAGTTTGTCTGGCTCCAGGGATGTCCTACGTCCTGAGAGTCTTTGCTTTTCTGATGGAGGAAAGTAGGTATCATGGTACATGTCATATATTATATAAAAAGGAGAACATGTTTGGTTCTCAACTGAACTGAGCTTGGGAAGAAAGAGGTACTGTAAGGCCAAGTTTTAATGTTCTTTTCTATAAGATTCTATGGGTATCCAGAAAAAAAAGATCCTCTAACTAAGGAATAAACAAGTGCCACAAATCTCCCATAGATCAGTATCCCACAGATCAGGTGGTAACCTTAATGACCTACAGGGGATGAATAAAATATATCACTTAAAAATTTTTTATTGCAGTGCCATGAATTTGAAGCTTGTCTGGGCTACAAAGTGAGTTCAGGGTCAACCTGATTCTATGTAGTGAGACCCTGTCTCAACAAAAAAAAATTATAGTAAATAACACATCGCTATTTGTCCCCCTCAAAATATTTTCCCTTGTTTTTAACACACTTATCCCATCAATCTTATCACTTTCTTAAGTAGTTCTGGAAGTCCTCTTCCGTGAATGTCTTCATGAAGTGTGATCAAAAATACAGTAAATGCTCCTGCCAAGTGCCGTGCAGAGGAAAGGCAGGCTCATGCACACATCATGGTGTGTCCCCAGCTGCCTTAGTCACTGGCTTGGGCACCACGAGACTTCTCACTCTTCCCCAAAGTCAAAAGGATCATGAGCGGTAGGTAAATGTTTTCAACTGATTTGGGACATCAAGGCAGCCGCAACAGCGCAACTAAAGACACCCAGAAGAGGGCTTCCAGAAGTGCTTTGGCGAGCGTCAAGAGCCACGGGATAAGTGCATTCAAAGTGAGAAGTTTTTTGAGAGGGATTAATGACAATATGTGTCTTACTCTAATACATTTTTTGTAAAATTTAAACATTCACCGTATGTGTGGATCACACTGCACATACCCTGGGAAGCCTCTATAGGCAAATGCTCCAGAGTTCCAGGCAGTGGGTGTTCCTTATCCTGCCTGTTTCTCAAAGTCATCAGTTTCATCTTCACATGTTTTTATGCATCTATCTCCACTGAATGCCTGCTTTTTATTTGTTAAATTATTTATTTATTCATTTATTTATTTTAAATTGTGGTACCGGGATTGAACTCACAACCTTGTGTTTGCCAGGCAGGTGCTTACACCGCTGAGCTAAATTCCCAGCCCTACCTGGGGTTTTAACATTTGACACGGGAGCTTGATGGGCCCGAGCTTGGCTAAGCCAAGAGGAGGCGTTTGCCGGCTACGGCTTGAGGTCTCCCGCAGCCTTTCTTAAAGCGCCCCACGAGGGCTGCGTTTACCTGTTCGTACTTCTCCAGCTCCGTGTGGTAGATTTGTCTGATCTGGGACAGTTTGGCTCTGTAGTCGGAATGCTCCACTGAGTTGTCTGACCCGGCTCCTCCGGAAGCTGCCGCGGCTGCCGCTGCAGCGGCCGAGCCCCCGCCCTTCTCGGGCCCGGCCACGCCCTCCGCCAGCAGCATGTTGTCCAAGCGCATCAGCTGAGGGTCCGTGGGCTCCTCCTCCTGGGCTCCCCGGATACTCAACACTGTAGGGAGCGACACAGAGAAAGGAAAGTCATGATGGTAACCCAAGAGAAAAAAATGTTAAAAAAAAAAATGGAAAACACCAATCTTGCCACATGGCTAAACAAACCTCCAAATTAAGTGCAATATGGCATTTAAAGAGCCAAGGAAGGAAGGTGAGAAAATGGAAGCACCTAAAATAACCAAACCTACAGAGACCAAAAGTCAAATACTCCATACCAAGGGCTGTCGGGAGCGAGCACAGGGAGTCAGACTTTAATGGATACAGAGTTTCATTTGGGGAAGATGAAGGAGCTTGTGAGATGAAGGGGGTGATGGTTATGCACTAATGTGACCATACGTAGTGCTATTGAACTGTACACTTAAAAGTAGTCAAAATGAAGCCGTGCATGTTGGCACTGTCTGTAAACCTAGCACCTTGGGAGGATGAGGCAAGAAGATTGCAAGCTTGAGTCCAACCTGAGCAACCTAACAACTTAGTGAGAGCCTGTCTGGAAATAAAAAGCACTGGGGTCGTAGCTCAGGGTGGCCCTGGGTGTGTGGAATCCCTCACCTGTTCCCACGCAGGGACAAATCAATACTCTTTTCGCTGGTTACTATGAGCATTACCACTGTATTAGGATCCCCTTAGCATTAGTCTCTCCTGTCACTATGAACCTCTCCAGGTACTGCTCCCCCAAAAGGCCAACATGATATATTTTATAATTATGTATATCTCACCACAATAAAAATTTAAGGTTCAGAAAATTAATTATAATCCGGGCATTTTTTGGTTTGATTCTCAAACTACTGATTTCAACAAAAACATTTACTTTTTCATGTCTAAATTTAGATTTCTGAGTTTGTTGTTTTACAACTCACTTTCTTTGTAATGTTTGATGCATCTATATTTTCATTTCCAAAATCATCTAAGCTAGCTAAATCCCACTAGTGGAATGAAATCGTAAGATGTTTCCCAGGACTCAGTGACAGTGCAGCGAAATCTAGTATGGAAGGAAACTGGTCTGACTGGTACGCTCCAGGTGAGGTGGTCTCTGTCTCGTGGGAAGCCAGGGTGCTTCCAGGGATCCAGAGAAGCCAGTGCTCTGATCCAGACCAGTGTGCTCTTGATCAGGATTCTCAGGCCAAGAGACAACCATTTTTTATTAAAACATCGCAACCTTCAGGGGTGGAATGGGGTGTAACTTGGGCTTGAAGATCAAGTGATTTAGCAAATCAGAAAAGCGAGACAATCATTTTTTACTACCTGCATACCAGCTGCCATAAAATAAATCACTCATCTAAATCCAGTTTTGTTGTCAGCAGCTAAGTCACTGTTGAAAGGGACCAAAAAGGGGATTTTTCAATTAAAAAAAAAAAACCTGAAGAGAAGAGTGGATAAGGTAGGAAAGGAGAGAAGCGGGTAAAAGCAGAGAGAGTAGAGTGCCAGTCCCCAGTGAAGATGTAGGCGACAGCGGGATGGATCTAGAGCTTTCCTGGGGGGTGCACCTGAAAGACTCCCAGGGAAGGGGTCATCACTTGCCATGTCCTAGACTGAGCTGGGCAGCCCTGGTGCCAGGCTGTGACAGGGACGGTGGACGTGAGCTTGCGAGGAAGGGAAATCTAGGTGCGCAGGGCGTTCTGTCAGGTAATGCCAGCATCAGCATTGCACCTGCCTTCTAGCAGGCAGGCCAGGCAGCGACCTTGGAAGTTGTTCCAAGGAAATCCCAAATCCAGCTGCAGAAAACACTTCAGCATGACTCTCGGGAAACACAGAGCAGTAGAGAGCAGTGTTCCACATGGCGGCCAGCAGCGATGAGCAAAAAGGAGAAAAGGCACAGGAAGAGACCCACGCGAGTCTCTGGAAGAAGTGAGAAAAGATGGGAGGAAGGAAGGTGGAGAGGAGGGAAACGAGAGAGAAAAGAAGAAAGAAAAACCCACCTCTGCACACAGACCACAAACACTTCAGATCCCAGTCATTGTCTCCTTCATTTACAATCTGACTTTTTTTTTTTTTTAAATATTTTGCCTCATGTAAACAAAATTGCTATAGTGGTGATAGTACAAGTTTAAAAGACCATAGCGGTGTACTTTGTGAACTTTTTTTTTCCGCCAGGGAAGTTTTCTTTGGGATGCTAAGGAGACTCGCCCCCTTGATCTCTGAATAATAAAGATTGAGCCATGTGCTTCTATTTCTTGAATTTACTTACTCAAATCTCCAAAGCCCTCTAAAGAAAACACCAGCACTCACAAAGCCTTCCTTAAGAAGATACTGAACACTGAGACCGTTCCATCACTGCAACAGCGGATTCTCCAAGGGAGGGCATTCACTTGGGAAGGGCAGGGGTTGTGCGTGGGTGTTTTCCTTGCATTTTCCTTTATGTAATGAATTTTAATCGCTTTATCATTAAAACTACCTAGGAGTCATTCAGAAAATTTTTTTAAAAATTGTCTCTGAGCCATTAATGAACAACATCGTTGTTTCACTCTAGCCTGACCATTCAAAAATGTATGGTAGGGCAGCCTCGACACTCTTATCAGTTCTTTGAATTCCATGTCCCATGTACTCCCTTCAAAAAGAGCTCACCAGTCCCCATAGCTGGGGGGAAAATTCCCAAGCCAGGCTCAGCCTGGAGGTAACGACTCCTCCTTGTGCCATGAGCACCCCCTCTTACACACGGCTCAACACCATAAGATCGTACGACACTCTCTGGTCTGGAGAGCCTCAGCAAGGCACAGAAGGATCCTTTCACTGCAGTGGACAGGCCGTGTCCTCCCAGGGCTGCCTCAGCACTGCCTGACAAAGGTCATGCTACAAGAATCCCCCTCCTCCAAGAGCTTGTGTACCAAAGACTGTGTCCTGCCCTCTGCCAGCTCTGTCCCCTAGCAAAACACAGCTATGGAAAAAGGAAAAAGGGCTGAGCGATGGGCAACTATAGGCTACAGTTCCTATCCTGGTTTGCTGAAGCCCTAGGTGGGCGACGTGAGCGCGCCACTGCTCCTCGTTCCCACGCACCTGACAATCGCCCCTGAGAGCACCAGCTCTTTCCAGCTCCTCTCAGTTTCACCCAAGGCCAGGCTTCACTGCTTTCTAAACAATTATCCGGAAGAACGAACCATTTCAGATAATCTCTCCACACCCACCTAATTAATACTTTGCTGGGCTTTGAAACCTAACTCGTTTAAAATAAAATAAGAGACAGACTCGCTAAGGCTGCCACGGGGCACTGAGAGGACGCGGAAATGGAGCCAAGCCTCTGTGAGGCTTTCAGAGGGCCATGGAGCCTGCAGCACGGATGTCTACTGACTTTTTTTCCAGGTATGAAGACTACAGTGCTTTGGGTCTTTTGGGGGTTGGGGGGAGTAATAAAAGTGTCGGCATTTTACTTAGGTTTTCCATCATTTTTATAAACCCTTTAAACAAATACGCCTTTAAAAGTTTGGATTTACTATTATTTCATAGAATTGGTTGCTAAGTATAGCAAATATGAATTTGGTGGCTAGGAATACATAACTAGGATCCCAGATCAGAGATCTGGAGGAAAAAAAAAAAAAGAGATACAGAAAAACAAAAGCAGCCCAGATGCCCTCTCCAATTTGCGCTGTGTAAATTGTGTAAATCACATTCAAAGAACTGAAAAAGAAGATGCCAGAATACGAGCAAAAACAAATACAAACAAGGAAAAAAAAAACCTTAGAAGAAAACCTTCACCTTCTACTGACACAGAAGACTCAGGCTCCAGGGAACTTGGACAGCGTGTGTTTGGAGGCGGCGGAGGTGGCCCAACAAAAAGTACTGCTCATATTTCAATCCAGAACAAGGAGAATGTGAATGTACCACTATAAACTTGGGTGTTCTGATCCACGGGTAGGAGAACTGTTCAGCTATCAAAAAAAAAAAAAAAAAAAAAACCAACTCCCACCACCATTAAATAAATCAATGAGAGGGTGATACGTCTAAGCAGAACTGATGCTACCTATTTGTTGCTTGAAGCCAGTATTCTGGCAAGTGGGAAACAAAATGATTATTTAAAAGCTCCTCTTTATCTCTGTGGCACCATGCAAGACTCAAATGAACCTTTCGCCAGGACACCAGAGATGTTAGCACTCATCTTCCAAGATCCAATTTCAACCAGCGGAGCTGTTACCTAATCCAGCAACCATCACAAATGATCAGGTTCCTGCCTCCCTGATGGGCACCCTGCCTCCCCCCCTCCTTGGACCAACAGTTTTTTTTTTTCCCCTGAAACAGGTTTTAAAGGGCCCAATGCCTTGTTTATGCCAGGGCCTGTAGGGTTTTAATAGCCCAGCAGGCCTGGACACTTCTGCCATCAAAAAATGTCATCCACTCTAGGGGACTCGAAACCAGCAGAGGAGGTGCCCATCAAGCTATTGAACTCATTTGGTGATAATTCTTAAGGCGATTCCTTCTCACAATCTAACCCCTCCCTCTTGTTAGGGACCAGTCAAGACAGGCAAGTGATTTATATAGAAACTGTCACAAGTCCTTTAAAAGCTTCTGATGTCACATCCACCTTGCTGTGATTGCTTGCCTGGGGGTTAATTCTTTGGAAAAACTCCAGAGATAAGGGGGCTGTCACAGCACTGTTAGGGCTGCTCTAACTATTGGTCTCCTGCTGTTCTTCTTTCTTTCTTTTACTTCACACAAGGAGGAAAAAAAAAATAAAAATAAAAAATAAAACCCAAAGGCACATTCAAAAGCCCAAGAGCATTGGCAGGAGGGCCATGAGAAGGGGTGTTTTGTCCTTGGCAGAATGACATGGGTCCAGAGCAGCTCCTGCCAGTGCCCACTAGAGGGCACTCTTTCATCACCAAGGACTGGTTCAGCAGGAGGGTCCCACAGTCTCTGGTGTCCAGTGCTGGGGAAATGCCCCTGCTCACTTTCAAACTTCCACAGGTTTGCACAGGGGGTTATTCTTGGATTTGGACAACAGTCCAGGGATCCACATAGATTGAGATAGTCAAGGAGAGAGAATGGAAGAGACAGACATACCGACAGCAGGCAGGGGGCTTGGGACAAGCATGAGGGAGACTCCTCAGCTTATGTGCAGGAAGGCAGCCTTTAGCAGTGACTAGTGCCTCGGTCTGATCCCAAGACACGAACCCCTATGCAGGGTGCTTGACTACCTATGAGCTAAGTCTTCACTCCTCAGGAGGCCAGCGAGGAGAAGTAACTCTCCAGCCCCATTCCCAGGACATTCTGCCGTGTCCGGAGGGCAGAACCTTGAACCCAGGTATGGGCCAGACAGGGGATGCCTCTGCAGTTCTAGAAACTTACACCTCATATTTGTTCATAAAGTGCTTGCACACACTGAAGCAATATTCCAAATCTACAGAGCAGATAACTGAAGACTATAAAGGCAGAGAAATGTCCCTCAAAGTCAAAACACATGAGGCACATCTTTGGATACCCAATTCACAACTGATATTTTGGGCAAAAAGAAATAAACAGAGGTGAGGTAAGGAAGGAAGTTCTTTTTGATGACTTGTTCATTTAATTCCTCCAAATCTGGTCCTCTTCCGTCCTTTCCTCCCATGCCACCATGATGGGTGGGGGCACTACGCTGTAGGGCAGGACACCCTCCTCTGTGGCACAGCAGAGTTCCACTTACCACAGTCCTGTCCTTAAACAATTTCAGCTTTACATCCTTCTTCACGAAGCTCACCCTAATGCAAGCCTCTAAAAATGCCACCTCTAGCTTCTGAGCCACCAGAGCGTGCACTGTCTGCAGTATGGCCTCAGGCCATCTCAGGACACCCCAGGTCACACCTGCCATCTTCCCAGCAAGACTGTGAGCTCCTGAAAGGCAAAACTGGCCTGCCCTGTATCTTTCCATCCCCCGCATGACCTTACAGAGTCTCTGCCAGCAAGCATCTATGCCAGTATTTCTCAAGAGCCATATTATGAAGGGTGAAGTGGGGAAGAAGGGTGTGGACAGTGACATCCAAATGTTTCCACCTCAGCTCCCAGTACTGGGCCAGGCAGTCAACTCCCTCAGTGCGCTGCCCCCATTCCAGTTCCAAGGTGTACTGGAGCCACCCTGCTTTCTTGCAGTCATCTCTCTGCTGTGCCTCTGGTGCACACTTCAAAAAACTGCCAGGTCTGCCTTTCAAATCCAAAAATTCTAAACAAGCAAATGATGCTGGATCTATGCCAGAGCCTCAGGGTCCAAACCAGGGATGTCCCCAATCAGTTCACATTACCCATGACATGGGCTTTGGGTGCTGGGATAGCCTGGTATGTGATGCTGAAGCAGTCCTGGCATGGAACAGGCCACACATATGATGTCGCCACAAATAGACACTGAGGAATGCTCAGGTCAACAGAACAGATTACTGACAGAGCACCTAAGAGGGGCCAGGAAGGAGCTGGGCACTGGGGCTTCCAAGATGGAGCAGATATGGGCCCTGGCTTCATAACACTGTGGTCTCTGGGCTTCTAGTCCCATCTTACCCTACACCAATGCTGTTGAGGGCTGTGGACTCATAGAGTTGCTGACAACTGACAAATTCCAGTGGCTACACATGCTTTCTCCTTCCTCTCCTTTCTCAAAAGCACAGTTGAAAACTGGAGACTTCTCCAGTTGCAAATGACTATCACTTGATTGTTCAAAAGCCAAGGTGGGACCAACACCCCCATTAGTTAAGTTCCTTGAAGCTCACAGCAGTGTGTACAGATACTCTTCACTCCTCATTCTCAGTCCCCTCTTTTGCTCAATGGAAAATTTCTTTTTTGGGGGGATTTTTCCAGCTGTGTATCAAATGAATGGAAATGCTTAACTGTAAGATTTTCTGAGTTTTTCAGATGAGCATTACAAAAGGAGTGATCAAAATATATGATGACCGTTTATATTAAAAAAATATTACAGTAAAAGACACATTGCCATTTATTCCCCCTCACAGTCCTTCGAGCACATTTCATCATTCTTGCAACTTCCTGAAGCAGTTCTGGGAAGACCTTTTTCATGAGCATCTTTACGAGGTGTGATAAAAGCATGGTGAATGAATGTCATTGCCAATTGCAATCCAAAGGAAAGGCAGGCTGGTAAAAGCATGATAGTGTGTCCTCACCCACCTTATTCACTGAATCTGGCATTGTACCACTGAGGATTCTGCCCCAAAGTAAAAGTGGCCATGGAAAGTAAACATTTTGAATGGATTCAGGACACTGAGGCAGTTACAAGTGTGCACCTAAAGACATTCACAAAAGGGGATTTTCAGAACTGCTCTAGAACGTGGCAAGAATGGCAGGATGTGTGCATGTGCTTAAAGCAAGGGGGTGTGTTTTGGGGGCATTAATGGCAATGTGCCTTTGATAAATAAATTTTAATATAAGCATTCATCATATTTTTCAATCACAGTCCATGAACAGTTGCCAGTACACATTGCTGGGTGGCCCAGGAGATGCGGTAATGGCCTGAGCTCAGACCTTCCAGCCCCACAGGGAGAACTTTCTTGCTATAGCTGAGCTGGGACACCCTCTTCAGATGAGAAATCCCAGGTCCTATGATCTTACCATGGTGATCTTCCCATGGCGATAACCTCTTTTGGGTACATGGTGTCTCTTATCCTGGTAAAATCTCAGAGACACCAAGGTGAAACTTTGCCTAGATCAAAGGTCTCTATCAGTGTTGCTGCCCCTGGCAGATTTGATTTAAAAGTTAAATGTCTTTTTGACCTATCAGTTCTTTTCTTTGGTTTGTTAAGCAAGTATATAAACAAAACATAACCAACAGCAGGGGACTTGAGGGTTTTAGTCAAACATCTGCAAGATCCTAAGGTCCTCAAGAGTTTCTTCCCACAAATATTTATTGAGCATCTCCTATGGGGGCCATCACTTTGCTGACTTTCAAAATAAATGTGACCTTGCAAGTTGCAGGAAGAGTCACTCATTTCTTCCCATTTCGCCAACAGTTACTGTGCACAGAGCTCCATGCGAAGATTTAAGGCAGGGCATGAAAACAAATGTGAGACCCTCTTGAGATGGGTTTCCGTGTTTTGTTTGTTTGTTTATGTTCTGGGGTTTTCTGTAGAGAAACATACCAAGTTTTCCATGTCATCTCTTTTTCTGGCCTAGGTTTTGGCGGTTCTGGTCACATGTATTTTCTGCTTCTCAGGGGATGCACGGGCAGGGATCCCATTCACACGTTCCCCGCTTGGCACACTGGGCCTCCCCGGGCCAGCTGGCAGAGAGAAAGCTAATGCACTGGGCAACAGGCCCCTGCGTTTCTGGATGGGTGCCGGCTGCCTGGGCGAGGGGCTTTGGTCCTTAATAGCTAAAGCTTGTACTGCTGCTGGGGAAACCCCTTTGCCTCCAGAAAAAAACTGCAGAAATTGGAGAAGGGGTGACTTGCTGGGGCGCTGCCCTCGGGCTGATATACTCATAGGTAAGAGGAAAGCAAATGCACCATCAAGAGGGCCAGCACAGAGTTCATGAGCCCTGGATTGAGTGTGGCAACCAGGATGCAGGGAACGGTTTTCTGCTTTGTTATATGTAAAAAGCATGGGCAACATGGAACATAACACTGGTTGGCAGTTTGCTATGCTTTTCCTGGAAATGAAATTGTTCCTCTAAAATGCTACTTCCTAAATGAAGTAACTATAGAAAGCAGGTGAAATTTTGCAAGACCCAGTTGCCTGGAGTCTCCATAAAGTACCTCACACATTGCCTGGTTCTTTGCAAGACAATGATTGATCCCCGCCCCTCTTATGTTCAAATGCACAGAAAACTGGGAGGACATTTCACTCACCCCACAGTGTGGCCTGGCAAGGGACCTGAATCAGGCTGTGTTTTCTCAGTGCAAAGACAGGTCCAAGACTGGGGAGTTCTGCCTTGTGTAATCTCAGTTTCCCCATTAACAAACACTTCATAACAACATCAACTAAGCCATAATTCTTATTAATGATCAAATAAGATCATTCTTACAAAAGCATATGTCAGTGCTTGGTGACTGCTAGGTTTTCTATTGTTGGTTATATCTGAATCAATCCCACTGATAAAAGTTCCTTTGGAGAGAATCAAAAAAAAAAAAATCACAACAACAACAACAACAAAAACAAAAAACAAAAAACAAACAAAAAAACCAAGATAGATTTATAGTTAACAGATTGGTTTCTGTAAGTTAGGAATTGGTAACTAGAACAAAACCAGGAGAAGCCAGCAAAGATACACACACATTTGTGAACTCACACTCACACGTGCACAGACAAACATACTCTCTACCTGTGCTTTCAGACAAGCTTACACTGGTAATGTCACTGGCCAAGAAATCAACAGATCCTCTGCCTGTAGAAAACATTCTCAACATGTTTTCTTTCTCTTCTCTTCCTTCTCCCCACCTCCTACTCTTTATGCTCCTTCCTTGTTATTCTCCCAAGCATGTGAAGGCTCCTACTGCTTCTGGAGTCTTAGGCACCATCTCTTTACATACAGCCCCTTGATCCTAGTTTCCCAGAGGCACAAATCATCAAGGTCCTCCCACGTGGCAGAATGGTCACTTGACAGATCCTCCTGGAAGACTGGAACCCCTTCTGGGAGCTACTCAACTCTGAACCATCTCACCTTATATCACACAAGCTAGCCTGAAAGTCACCTCTAATGGCTGCTGTCAGTGTTACACTAGAAGATAAAAAAAATTATAATCAGAAAAGGGGAAAAGGCTGGATTTCTACCTGAAGGCTTGGGGAAGCTTGTTTATGTTTGAACTTGGTGAAGGATTCAACTAATCACAATTGCCATCCCTGATGAGACAGAGAAATGCCACATTCAAAGTATCCAGATAATCTTTTACTGCTGTGATTTCATGACGTGTGGTCTTACCTTGGGGATATCACTGCCATGTTGGGACAACAAATCTTTTCCTGCTCTTAGTGACAAATGAAGAAATGGAAAAAAAATGCCCATAGAGGAACTTTTTGTTGTTGTTGTTGTTGTTGTTGTTGTGGTTGTGGTTGTGGTTGCTTATTTTCCAAACAATTTCATAGGAACTAAATTTGAATAAAGATCATTTTGGCCAGGTATGGGGACAACTCTTACAATCTAGGTATTTGGGAGGTTGAGGCAAGTTCAAGATCAACTGGGGCAATTTAGTAAGATCCTACCTCCAAAAAGAAGAAAAAAATTATATTTTGTTCTCGTAGTACTCTCCTCTAGTACAAACATATATATTCTTCTTGCCTCAGCCTCCCAAGTACTGTGATTCCAGGTGTGCGCCACCACACCCGACTTTCTCTTCTAGTTTTTGAAAGTTGATGAATAATTCACAGACAAGATTCCTTATACAAGGAGCTATTGACCTTGAGGTGTCACTATGGAGTTCACTAATAATTTAGTCTTAATCCATGATTGCTTTCAACCCAACACATCACAGAAGACTAACACTACTGGTGACGGTCCGTCTTCACCTTGCTGGAGTGGATGGTCTTTCCAGTGAAGTGGAAGTGCAGATCTCAGCCAAGTGCTTGCTATGACAGAGATGGGGCAGACAGGGGAAGGGTGTCAAGGTCAGGGAACAAGGTGCAATGCTTTATCTCACTGCAATGCTTCTGCTTCTTCACCTGGGTCCTTCTATTCCTCTGTCCATTAGAATCATGACTCCTTTGAATAAGAAGATGAAACATGGAAATGTGGGAGATGAAAGAATAGTGTGTTTTACTACAGAAACACAAGACTCACCGAGTCCCACAACTACCATCACTGCTGATGGTAAAATTATGTGAGTGTGCATGTGAGTTATACTAACAATTATATGGAGATGCAGGATATGATGGACTACCTTGAGAAGGCTCTCGCAAAATGTTTGTGCAAAGATGAAGGAAAAAGTGGATCTCCCAGTTTCTTTCCAATTTATTTTTCTTCATGGAGACAGAACCTTAATTTTTTTTAGCTGAATTCATGACCATAGGGCAGAAAAACTTTCCAGTTTCCCTTACAGCTAGATGCAATCATGCTCACGTGCCTTCTGACAAAATTCTAGCCAGTGATAGATGAATAGAAGTAAGGTATAAAATTTTCAGGAATGTCTTTAAAAGAGAGAACAGCCTTTTATTGCTATTCTCATTTGCTCTGATGCTTGAAATAGGAAATAACGACTGATACTCTAGCAACCTCCTGACCTTGAGATGGCCCAGACACTGGAAGACACCATAAGCAGAAAAACCAGATAAAAATTCTCACATCCTGGAGAATAGCTTGAACGCTCATTTTTGGATTAAACGAGAGTAAGAGAAAATAAGCTTGCATATTGTTTAAGCCATGTTATTTTGGAATTGCTAGAAGTACTTTTGTTTGTTTTGTTTGCTTGTGGCAGTTTAACCATCCAAGCTAATTTATATTGTTTTAAAAAAACATGTATCTGGAAGGTTGGAAGGTTACAGAAGAAATTAGAAAGAGGCAGATTTAATAACTAGAGGCAAGTCACAGAAAAGCTTGAATACCCACAGGAGAGAACCTCTTAAAGCAAAGAGAGAAGTTTAGAACAGACAAAAAGAAACTTGGTCATCAGGGCAGCCTCCTGTGGGTGCTATCAGGGCTATGATCAGAGATGCAAGACACGCCAAGAAACCTGGGCTGGGGGACAGGGCAAGAAGATGCCACGTGGCCAGGGTATCCAGTGGCCTCAAAGAGTTCAGCCTGGATCAGGAATACAGGGCTGGGTGGTGAGAGATGGTTATGTATAAAAAGAGCACAGCCTCCTCTGCTGCTCCTGTGATGGAAAGAGGGAAGAGAAGAGGCTATCTTCATCAGGGGAAATCTATGATCAACAGAACTATAGACCTAGAGGCAAATATAAGAAGTACAGCAATGCAAGACCAAATTAGTGTAGGGTGAGTGCCTGTAGTTTGTTGACCTATATACAGACAGCAGATTTAGGTTGCTTTCTTAAGACTATAGTAAACTAGGGCTTGTAAGATAACCAGCCTGCTGAATTAGTCAGGGGCAGGGAACTGGGAAAGAGATCCCAATGCACTCTTCTTAGAGAAGAAATCACAGCTATTCACTGTAGTGGAAGCAGAATTTCCCAGCTGAAGGACACTGGGTCTGTTTATGGTTGTTTGGGTCCATTTCAAAGCACATCCCAATTAGCTTCTCTTTCCTATGACCATGAACAACACCTGTGACCCCAGACAGTCATGTTGCAAATGCACACAAGGTCAGCAGGATGCTTTGGGAAGACTGTGCCGATGATCCATCACCAGTCATTTCCAAAACCACCCCAAGCTCATGCCTGGCTGCTAATGAGTCACTCGTGCCATCCTCAGACCCAGGAACCACAGGGTATGCAGGTCAACAGTCTGCATGAAAAGCAGGAGGTATTTCCTGCTTTTTAAAACTTCCCAAGAAGCCCCTGAAAGCCCCAAGCTGTTGATAGACGGGGAAGATGCGATGGCAGAACCAAATGCTAATGGTGTCCAGATACTCATCCTGGACCAGGGGCAATAAATCAGAAATCATGGTTGAGATGGTGTGGTGGGGACAGGATGACTGAGATCATGAGTTCCAGAATGCAAAAACATGCTTTTATCCTCAGTAGCCTCGTTCCTGCATAAAAGAGAAAAATACCTCATGGGGACTAATAAAAATGTTCGCTTGACAACTTAATGGACGTGTGACAGTTTTGCTTTGAGGACAAGTCCAGGGAATCATCATTTCCTGTCTCTCCCATCTCAGCGCCTATCCCTTTTTCTGGGGACTGAGACCTAACAAGTGGCTTCGTGCCCGCAGACTGCTCTCCAGGTGCTCTTTCCTCCCCTCCCAGCAGAGTCAAGTGGCTGAAACCCTGAACGACATAAGCGCCTGTTGGCCAAATGAGTTTAACGTTCCTTTCACTTGAATGCGAGCACTCACATTCTATCCCGAGCAGGCCTTCTCAAATGCCGATTCCAGTTTCCAGGGGGACATTTTAAAGGAGAAGTAGATTTCAAGTAAATGATTGCAACTTATCGAAAATAATGTGCTACTTAGCGTCTGCAGCAAGCATCCTGGCAGGCAGCGAGGGGAAGCAGAGCTGGAGCAGATGGGAGCGATTAGGCACTGATTTTCAGATGGGCTTTTTTTGTTGTTGTTGCCTCCACTTGCTTTAACATACTGGTAAAATCGAGAACTTGGGAAGAGAAAAGATCTCTGGCCCATTCCTTCTTTTTCTGCACAGGAAATGGAGCCCCCCCACCAAGAACTCTCAGGCTGGAGGCACCCACCCCTGTGGGGAGATACAGCGGTCATCAAGACCATCATCATCAAAAAGCAGTTAGCACCACAAGGCACTGGCTAAATACATCAATGGTTGACAGAGAGACAGATGAGAAGCTATTTTAATTTTTCTTTAAAGATTTGCCTCCCTGAGGCTGGGCCTTATTTACTGTGGTTCCTACCATACTTCCCCAAAGAAGTATCAAGTTTTCTCATTCACTGAGTGGGCCAACGTGTCTCCAACTCATGCTGTGTCTGCTCTGAAAGTTCCACACTGTCCCACTAGCCACATGAGCCTGGCCCAACTTCTCAGGCACCTTGGGATGCTACTCTACTGAGTCACCTTCCATACCCATGGGATAACCCCAGCAAACTATACTGAGCTCAACAGGGCGCCAAGTCACATTCTACTCAGCACTCAGCAAGTCCCAGGCAGAATGGAGAATAGAGTCTGCTGTGCCACTTATACAGATGCCTTTGTAGGACTTTGTGCATGCTTCCTGGGTTTGATCGCATACTGTACTCCTAGAAGCCAAAGCTGCTTTTACTTTTGGTCTCACCTCAACTCCGCAGACTGGTCATGTCCACTATAACTAGTGACGACAACAAAATTTTCCCAGTCAAGCCAAAATGTAACTGGCTTGGACCAACAGCACTACACTTCCAAGGTAGCTTGGTGTTTGTTCATGCATCAAACACACTGAAATCTACTCTGTACTCCAGCCTGAGGGCACATAACTAGCTCTGCAGCGCACCCAGGATGGGGCTCTCTTCTGCCTCATGACTGCTTCCAGTCCTGCTGAGGTGGTAGCAAAGACAGACCAGTGGGCAGGGCCTCAGGTGGCAGGTGGCAGTCTTCCCAGGAAAGAGACCGGTGGAAACCATGGAAACTTCCATGTGACCTTTTGCAGAATTTCATTGTTCTGCTTTCCTCACTAACCTAAATCAGTACAAACTGCTCATAGCATGTGTGGTTTTCCCAGCTTCAATGGCCTCTTAACTATTGCGTCCCAAAGTAAACCAAAAAGTTACAGGTGCAGACCACACCATCAAAAATCTCAGCTGGGAGATGAGACTGACAGTGTGCACCTGTAATTTCAGCACTTGGGAAGCTAACGCAGAAGGATAGCAAGTTTGAGGCCAGCCTGGACGACACAGTAAGCCTTTGTCTAAAAAGCAAAAAGGAAAGGATGACAACAACAACAACAAAAAAATTACTGTTGGTAACTAATGGAGCTGGGTGGCTGAGACTAGACCTCGTTCTTAATGTTCCACATTACCCAGGAGGATCAATGTTTCTTCTGCATCTGTCCAAACCAAAACAACAGACCAACTCACTACCTTCACAAGCCACCAAGATGACACATGGGCTCCCTGAAAGAGTAAGTAAAAAGGCAGAAATAAGCATCCAGTCCTTGCATCAAGATTGTTTAATGAATTTATAACATCTATTGCTTCTTCATATAAAAGCAAAAGGCTATGCAATCATCTCAGCCTGATCTTTTCATCTTGAAAAATCAGCTCAGAGTGGGTGATGGAATCATGATACCAGTAGAAGATAATCAAACTAATCTTAAGATTCTGGAAAGCAGCATGAAGGCTGTTGTCTTAATTATTTTCTTATTGCTGAGACACTATACCCAAACCCTAGAATTCAAAGGAGGAGAAGTTTATTTTGGTTCATGAGTCAGTCCATGGTCAATCAGCTCAAGAAGGAAGCCACCTGCACTCAGCTGGGAAACATGGGTGCCTTCTTACTTGGGTGGGCCTCTTATTTACTGAAATCAATTCAGTTAATTGATTTATTCAGTCAATCAAAACAATCATTACTTGAGGACTTACTGTGTGCCAGATACCGAAGACACAGAGATAAAATCCAAAATGCCTATGCTAAAGGAGCTGGAGTAAAGCTAACAAACATAGAGGTGGGGGAGGAGAGCAGGCACCAGAGGACCTTGGATTGTGACAGCCTCATGATGGTGCAAGCAGACATTCATCCTCATCTCTTCACTCCACTGTGGGCTGCCGCCTACTAGTCAAATAGAAAGCAGACCCCAGACTTGGCTGGCACAGGGTTGACAAAGGCCATGAGCTAGCGTCTACCCGCAATCGCTCACCCCATCCCAACTTGGTTAAACCTGCAGCCTTCTGCAGTACTTGGACATTCACAATCATTGTTGAGCAGAACCTCAGCTCCATATCTGGAAACAAACACGGCATACAACAGTAGGAAATCCCCAGAGTACTGCCAGTGTCAATCATACCAAGCTCGAGTCACTGACAGTTGTAACAAATGCACTTCTTCCTCCTCCTCCTGGAACAGCCTGGGCTGTGTAGACTGCAGCCCAGCCACAGGCTGCACACCACACCAGCGCTGGCCTCTAGGGAGAGGTGGAGGCGGTTTCCAGGCATCTGTGGCTTTGAGGTGAACATCTGTGTGTGAGAGAAGCACTCACTCGGGCACTGTGGGCATCCTTTCCCTGTGGTTGGACACTCCAGGGTCTGTGGCCATTGAGTTCACCACACACTCAGCTTAATCCCACAGCATTCTTCTCTACTTCAGCCCTCAAGACAACACAAGATGAAACTGCCCTACAGACCCCATCAGTACATGTCTGCAGTTCCAGCATGCTGACAGGCTGAGGCAGGAGTCCTAAGTTCGAGCCCAACTTAGGTAACTTCGCGACTTAGTGAGATGCTGTCGCAAAATAAAAAATAAATGAGACTTGGAGATGTAGTTTAGCACAAAGGGCCTGGGTTCAATCCCCAGTAGGCCAACATGACAAAAAGTGATAAGTATGGGACAGTGGTTTTGATGGCAGGGGCGTGGGGGCAAAAAGTCTAAGACTTTGTATCTTATCCGGCTCCTTCAATTAACTGAGAAGGAAAGTAAATATTTAGCCCCAGTACTGAGATGGAGAGAAAAGCAGCTGTAATCAACCCCTACTTCTCACCCTTTCCGATCCAAGGTGAAGTCTGACATCTCGACCCCTGAGCAGGCGTCCTTAGTGTCATGAAGCAGACCCCAACTGGCAGTAATTCCCCATATAAACAACTCTTGCTAGGCATGAAGCACACTCCAGACAGTAATCAGCTTATCTAATAGAACAGGCCTCTTTTCCTACTGCAGAGGAGGATTAGCAGGCTTGAATTACAGCCGTGAAGTGTAATCAAGCCCTGATCGACACTGGCAAAGGATACTGTATATTCCTGCTGGGCCTCGGGTTGTTGGCACAATGTGGTATACCTACAGGGGACGAGCAGGAAGTGCTTGCCACGGTAATTACACTGGGAGGGAGCAACTGAGAAATGGGGAAAAGCAAATATTACAGGAGAAAATTAGATTACAGTGGATGCCCACGTCCTCCCTCTTTGGAAAGTTTTGAAGTCCCTGTGTTTGAGCAGATTTTTCTACCCCATTAAAATAGCCCAGGGTGAAGTCCACCCTGGTCTGACTGTGGAAGAATTCACAGCAGTGTCTGCTTTGGTCCAGTGAAACGCAGCCTGGGTGTCCAGGGGACACAGAAAACACAAGGGATGATATCAGGATTCAGAAGAAAGCAACTCATTTTAAGAAAACTGTTCTCACCTTGAAGAGGCCAAGAGCAACCGAAAAACAGGAGATCGCTTTGTTTCATATCTCAGATGAACATGTCCTCTCTTCCTTGAGATTCAGGAATTTAATGATAAGTTTGCAAAAAGATCTCTTTCCTTAGTAAATTCCACGACAGGAGGCATCATGACTTTTGAAATTTCTGAAGCTTTCTAAAGAACCATGTATCATGCTTAAAAAGGGAAACATTCTAAGTTTATTTTCTCAGTCATTTATTTGCGAAGTACTGTGGCTTTGCTTGTTTGTTTAAAGGTAGGGGGTGTCCCTTAATAGCCCAGGCTGGCCTTGAATGTAAGATCGATTTCAGCCACCTGAGTAGCTCAGCTTACAGGCACACACAGCCATGCCCAGTTTATGTGGGAGTTCCCTTAATACCCGCTTCATAGCATTCCTCTATATAAAACCATTCAACAACTCATCAGCCTTCTCTTTAAAGAAGTGGCCGTGGCCCTCTCTGAGGCCTATCTTGCCATCTATCATTTTTCTCTTATTCGTTTTTCTGAAAGATCAAAGAATCCAAAGTGGACATATCACATTAGGAAATTGCCTCCGCTACCATTGGAGGTTGACTTTGCCCGAGCTCTGGGCTCTGTGGCAGGCCCACAGCTGACCATGGCCACATGCTGCTCACCTGCCCACTGCTCCCGGGTGTCCCACAGTGCTGCGGCTCTTCAGTCAAATCGCCTCCACTAGTTCTGGCCAACACCTGCTTTTCAGTGCCTTTCCAACACCTGGTTCTTTCCAGTACACTTTGAAAGAGCAGGAGGCTCAAGATGAGTCCCCTCTAGAAATAATCCATGAGTGAGGAAGCAGCCAGGGCCCAAAGCATGTGGGCACAGACAGGGAAGCATTCTGAAATGATCTCCTCCTGGCCACTTGTCTTGCCAGTCCCATCCCATTCTTTACCCCTTAAGATATAACCCTTAACCCACCCTACACACCCTGTCATGGCATGCAAACCCTAACTGAGGGGGTGGGGCTAAGACGGAGGATTAAATCCAGGCCTTTGCATTCAGCTACATCCCAAGTCCATTTTATTTTATTTTATTTTATTTTAAGACCGAATCTTACTAAGTAACTAAATTGCCCAGGTAGGGCTCAACCTTTTGTTCCTCCTGCCTCAGCTTTGCAGAGTGCTGTGATTACAGGCCTGCACCACCAAGCCCAGAACCTAGTAGTGATCTTTCACCCCATAGTCTTTGACAGGAGATTGTGAGGTTCAAGCTGTCTGATGCTTAAACAATGAAGAAGCATCTGAAACTAATTTTCACAACAACCAAATAGACCAACTGTTGGTCCATATGGAGATACACCATAAACAGGCAGTGTCTGTAAGTGGAAAAGTGAACCTAGAAGGTCACCCAATTCCATCTATCAGGGTACAATCTATACAGAGTAGGAGATGAAAAAGAGGCATGATATCAAGGACCATGTATGTTGACTATATGCAAGAGCTCAACTAGGGAAGAAGAGTTCTATTCAGAGAGGGGGATGGTGCTGAAGTTCCTTCCAGAGAATTTTAAACGCATTCCAGAGTGTGATCAAACTAATTCTAATATTCAAGATGGTATCACCAACACACTCAGACTAAAGTCAAGAGCTCTGAATAGGACCAAACCACAAAACATAAGAAGTCAAGACCAACCAAGATTTGACCTGGTGATGAGTTAAGCCGATCTGACCTTACCATTATTTTGATAGCCAAGGAACAGGCTAGGGCTGGTGCCCAGAGCTAGATGTGGTCATATCTGAGAAATCAGACACTCTGAGTCAGAGACACATCTGAGGGTCTGAGTCAGCAGGGACCTCCACCTTCTGACAGGCCTGACTACTTATCATAAGCTGAAGTGTGCAAAGGTGATGGTGGGTGCAAGCGTGTGTGCATGTGTGTGTGTGTGTCTGTCTGTCTGTGTGTCTGTCTGTCTGTGTGCTAAGTATGGCCACCTCTGCTTGCACTCACAACCAGCTCCAAGTTCATCCAAGGAGGCTTTCAAACCCTGTTTCAGGGCTGGGGATTTAGCTCAGAGGCATAAGCCCCTGCCTGGCAAGTACGAGGTCCTGAGTTCGATCCCTGGTACTAAAAAACAAAAACAAAAACAAAAACAAAAAAACAAAAAACCATTTCAGTGTCTTTACCCCACCCCCCAAATCCCAGATCCACAATATTCTTGCCATGCTGTCCCTTTGGAGGTGTCAGGCTGTGGGCCAGGTAGTGGGAGGTGCTGTTTAGGAGCTGTCTTCCGAGCTCCAAATCTACTGTCTAGCATAGCTTTCCAAACTGCTATGTGACCCTGGTAACAGCAGTCGCTGTCTGCGCTGGAATAAGTTAACACTATCTGTGAAATGGGCCACTGCCTTTTGCCTTCCAGACTTGGTATGAGTTTTAAAAAATACACCCTCTGCAAAGCTCACTCAAATTTATTTTCCTAGCTGACTACTTATATAGCCCCAGCAAGCAAACACACTTTTAGGGAGGCCTATCAGAGCCGGTGACTGGCGTTGCATTTTGGTTAGTATTTAAAATGTCTGAAAGGATTTTAAAACACACGTTCTTTTAAATGTAGGTGCAACAATGTGTACTGCTGAACCCCAAGGTCTCTGGGCAAAGAATTCTGGTATGGTAAATCTGTTACAAACTCTAGACTGTATATATACAATCACAAGGCGTTGCTGCTACACAAGTATTAGTTTTGAGTTCCTTCTCTGCAGCTAAAATGGATTTTGCAGCAGACCTCCAGATAAGAACTATTAGGTGATTTCCAGAGAAAGGGTGATCAGACAAAAGAGTTGCTTGAATTCTTGGGAGGGTTTTTTGTTTTTTGGGTTTTTTTTTGTTTTTTTTTTTAGTGTGCTGGGGTTCAGGCCCAAACTAGAATTCAGTTTTATCTTCCCTCACCACAGTCTCAGGTTTCTACATTCCCTTCTCCCTTCCTCATGCCTGCCCAGCCCCCCTTCCGGCCTGGAGGCCCAATGTGGGTCTCCGCAGACAGATCTGGCGGGGGCAGATGGGTAATTTTTCCTTTCAGCTTTAATGGCTGCTATTAACAATAAGTTGCCCTGCCCTACTAATGGCTCAACTTTCAGCTTTTCCTCTGATTGCCTATGAGTAACACTATGTCACATGAGCTCTGTTTAACAGAGGTGTAATAAATGCCAAAGAAGAAATATTACCCAAAATAAAAAATAGTTTGTCCCAGTGTGGCTAGGATCTCATGACTTGAAACAATGTTCATTTCAGCTTCCAGCGCAATTTCCATTTGCATTCCTTTTTTTTTTTTTTTTTTAACGGTCTCTGGGGGCTTTAAAAAAGCTGTTTAAGAGAAAAGGCAGAAAGACTGTAGTGATTGTCAAGTGCACGGAGTTTGGTGCTCCAGAGAAACCCAGGCAGCACACGGACAACACATGGGTTGACAGCAAGGGGATACCTGGGCAGAGGGGACAGAGAAAGGTAAGGACAAAGCTAAAGAGGCTGCCAGCCCTCCTTAATGTGCTTCAGAACATCAGCTCTGCTCCCAGCAGACATGGAGGAATCAGAGGCTAAACAGCCCCCCCAACACACACACACACACACCCCCTAGGGGCACGAAAAATAGCAAGTTCTCATTTAGTTCCTGGAAAACTCTACTCTCCTTTTGATAATAAGCAAAAAACAAAACACAAAAAAAGAAAAAAAGAAAAAAAGAGAAAAAAACACTTTGGTGTTTTTCAAATAGTAGTTGGTCTGAGCTATTCCAATCCCAGAGAATAAAAAGCAATAAACAGTGAAATCCCTTGTGGTCCCTTGGTTGAAGATGTGGGTAGGAAGTATTCCAAATCCTCAAGGTTTCCAGGCAGAAGGACAAAAATGGGACAGGGAGGCGGAGGAGATTTTCAGGAGGCCCAGAAGGGAAATGCACTCCTCTGAAGAGAGCTGGGATCCGAAGACCACACAAGCAAGGCGTCCCTCGCTTTTCTTCGCCTTGCCGAACTGGACTGGCCATGCTCAGTACAGCGGCAGTCTCCTGCGTAACGGAGGCAGGGAGGCTACTTGGACCGGCCTGTGCCTCTCCTACAGAGGTCCTGCTCATCTCTTTTTCTGAACATCTCTCAAGCTGATGTCAGAAACACCAAAAACTTGACTGTACCTCTGAGGAGGCCAAGGGCATTCGGTGACACTGAGACTTGGCTTCAGAGATGCACTTTGTTCGAGTTGCCAATGGAATCTCTTAAGAGGTCATGGTGCACTTCAAAGGTTACAGCAGACAGTGCCTATGTACTTGAAAACATGGTGCATGCATACACACAACTGTATCTGTTAATTTAAAAAGACAGTTACAAGAAGGAGTAGAGGTGAGCAAGTGGTATAATCACATACTTGCACCCTGGAGAGGTTCTGTAAGGGAATATAGTGGCCTCACAGAGACACAGCATAGAGCCTGGGGACATCAGAAGGGAAAGATGAGTTCATAACTGGGAGGCTGAGGCATGGGGGCTTAAGTGGTGACTGTGTGCTGGTGTGGGACACCATAAGATAGGTGGCCACAGTAGAAATGACATGGTGTTTCACTTGAGGTCCTACTCTGTGATCTCAGGCAAGTCATTCTCCTTATGCATCAAAAGCAAAGATGGCACTCAGAGGACTCCTTATCCGGCTTCATGGGGCTCGGTTATGAAGGCATGTAGCTGAAAACACAGCGTCCTCTAGTCAGATGGCCTTGTAGCAGCACTCTGGATGCCTTCTCTTCTCCAGTGCTTTACCCTCTACCAAGCGATCTCATGGGATCTCACTTGCACTGGTTAATCCCATCCACACACCAAGCTTCAGAAACAGACCTTGGACAACTATGTTTTTAAGAAATTGACTCAGAGGGGTTGAAATGAATCCAAAGTTACACAGATCACTCAAGTCTAGCTCTTCACAGTCCATGTTCTTTTTTTTCTTTCTTTCTTCTGGTTCCAGAGGTTGAATCCAAGGTCTTTGCACTAAGCCCCATCACAGACCTCTTTATTTTCCGTCTCACAGTCCCACTAAACTGCTCAAGTGGGACCTGAGTTGAAATCCACCTGCCTCAGCTTTCCAAGGGCTGAGGTTACAGGCATGCACCACCACACCTGGCACAGTCCGTGCTATTTGCATTGCTGGGGCTTACACCCTACAATGCAGAGGAGTTTGGGTTGTGTGAATGCGTGCGGGCATAGACTGGCCTCAAGCCAGTTACCACTTTGACAAAGAAAGTCCAAAATTGAGGGAGCAGATAGGTACAGGCCAGCAGAGAGACAGCACAGGGGCAAGAACAGGAGTGGATTGTTTTACCGACCAAAGGGAGTGAGGCTTGATGGCAGTCACTGGACCTGAGTCCTGGTTAGTAAGAGCATTGCATCACTCATGTTCCAACTGCTCATAAACTAGCTCATTCTGTGCTGCAGCAGTAAAAACTGGTTCAAGGCCCACATTTGGCTCATGTTTCCTAGTTTCCCAACATCAAGCTTTCTGGCTAGGATGATGGCATTTACATTTGTCTGGCAAATACAACGCCTCATCTGACCCTGTGATATCCTTGCACTGGAGGACTGTCTTTATGGACCCATTAAATAAATGACAAAGAAAGACAGAAAAGAGGTAGCCCAGGTTCCTCCATTAGGGGCAAAATGCCTTCCACACTTTACCTATAGTACCTTCTACACCTCATTCTTCTCCTTCCTTGCACATATTCTGCCTGCAGATCACAGTCAAAGCTGTCTCTGACATCAAAGGGGGTGCTCAGCTTTATACACAACAGGAAATGAAATGAAATCCCAGTGCAGACGCATAATTTGGGCGCAGTGTCTCATTCAACTTCTGTGAGATTCTTCATGAGTCCTGTCAAAACCTTAAGCCAGCACATTCCATTTATTTGTAAGGGAGTCAAACCACATGGGCAAGTTTGGGCAAAAGTCTGATGCCTAGGTCAATCTGAATGGATTTCTTAGTGAAAGAATTCTTGTTTTACACAAACACACTGAAGACGCTCAGGGTCCAAGGTGGTCATCAGAGGCACATTGGAGAGGGCAGAGGACGGCAAGAAATTTTTTTTTTTTTGGTACTTGGAATTGAACTCATGACCTCACTCTCGCCAGGCAGGTGCTTGTGCCTACTAAGCTATATCCCTGGTCCCAAAAGTTTTCTTTTGTTTAAGAGGTGATGGGTATCTCAGTCTATTGTTCTATCTCCCAGTTACATTCAGTACTAGGTAGCTGTTCTTGCTGACGGAGAACATCCTATTGGAAATCACTGGGTTCCACACAAGGGAAAGGCGATGCAAGCCATAAATTCAAGGCACATTTCAAAAATATTTAAGGGAGCAAAAGCTAAGTTACTAAGCAGTTCCAGTCTCCACAAGGACCCAGAGAATGTTCACAGCAGGGGTTCCAATTGATGACAGGTTCCTACTAGGTAAAAGTAGAATACATTGCAGGCCCTGAACTCTCTCTGTCCTTGGTTTCCCATGCTAAAATTCAGAAAAGATGAGTGGTGTGATTAGAATTCAAGTCCAGTCTCTAGCAATTCTTGGCTGGGAGGCTCTTGAGGACATCCTGGGGTTTGTTTTCTTCACTGTAAAATAAAGTTGGTGATGCCTGCTCTCTATAGCTTTGCTGGACTCATAATAAATAGCTGGTGTGAAATAAATGTTAAACGTTTCCCTCCTTTTTTTGTGTCCCTTTTGATAGAATGATTCAAAAGAGTACTACATTTTGGCTCAGTCTCCTCTTGAATGAGAAAAGTTCTCTTTGTTAAGTAGGGATTTGCTGATGGAAGTGGGGAAAGACTATATATATGGAAAGACCAAAAAAAATAAAATAAAATAAAAAAATAAAAAACATCCCCTCCGGAAGATGTCGAGTTAAAGCCACATTCTGGTTCAACAACATGAGTCCTTCATTTGAAATCTTGTTCTATTTAAATACCTCATGGTTTTGAGCTGCAATTTCATGTTTTGCTTAATTGTCCAGAGTGACAGATGTGATTTTTGTGTAAGTTTCTATCCCATCTGTTTTTCTGTACCAGAAATACATGCGGAAGTTGCCGGGACTTCTACATAAGGATGGGTCTTATCTAGACTTAGGATAATAAACTTAAAAACTTGAAAATGGACCACAGCCAAGCTGGCAGTGTGTCCAGAAGGCCCAGTTTTTGATGTTTGTTCTGCCTCCCACTTCTCCGTGCTCTCCTTTGCTCCAAATCAGAATTCTTTGGCAATGACTAATAAAAAGATCTCTTTCCTTATGCAACCGACAGTTAACACGTTCCTAGTACTCAGGAGTGTCTGATAGATGGGCAGACAGACAGACAGAGAGACGAAAGGAACTACACTGGACCCACATGCTGCTTTTTTCTAGCCTCACACATGTAGATGCCTCCTTCCCAGTCCCTGAGTAGGGGTATGGATAACACTGCAAGCAGAAAATGTGTTTTTGGCTTTCTGGACCAAACCTCGGGTCAGACCTGATTTTGTGGACCTGAGGCTCACTCAGAAGGGTTCTGCAGTTGGGGTCCCCAACCACAAGGTTACAAACAGGAACTGGTCTGTAGCCTGTTAGGAACTGGGCTATACTGCAGGAGGCGAGCAGGGGGCAAGCCGGTGAAGTGTGCTCTGTGTGTATAGCTGTTCTACATTGCTCAGTACTGCCTGAGCTCAGTCTCCTTTTGGATCAGCATGGGCATTAGATTCTTTTTTGTGTGTGTGTGTGTGGTACTGGGGATCAAACTCACAACCTTGCGTTTGCTAGGCAGGTGCTTGTGCAGCTGAGAGAAACCCCTGGCAGCATTAGATTCTTATAGGAGCACAAACTCCACTGTGAACTGAAGGTGATGGTATCTGGGTTGTGTGCTCCCTATCAGAATCTAATGCCTGATGATTTGAAGTGGAGCAGAGGCAGAGATGCTAGTGCTGGGGAATGTAATTATTATATATAGCAAGCAAATACAAATAAAAAAGAAAACACCATTGTGAAGTAATCAATATTATATTGACCAGAGGGATCCAGTTTCACTTTGTGCCGAGATCCACAAATCCTACAGTCAGTCCTGCCTTGGAATGCATTGTTTTTATTAAGAACTATGCTGGAAATAGTGAGCAGGTATCACTGAACATCACACTCAACACACTATCTATTTTACAATAGGCATCTATAGTTGGGGCCAGAGTAGAGTTTTACAACACTTTCAGCAAAGGTTTACAGGTTGGAAAAAAAAAAGTCGAAAGGGAAAAAGAAAATTTCTGGGGAATAGAAACCCATTCTAAACATTCCATCAATGGGAACCAATATTCTATTGATAGAGATTAATAAACTCAGGGAAAAATCCTTTCTTGCTACACAAATGTGCAATCAGAGATGCAGAAAAAGATCATGTCCCTGCTTCCTTCTCACAGGCTGTGTGACTCTGAATAGTGTCCTGCTCCTTCTTCCTCTCAGCCCTGTCATTCACATCCTCATGATCCCTTCATGGAGCATAGTATGTGCAGGAAATGGTGCTCAATGGTGTGCCCCATTTGTAAAAAAAAGGGGGGTTGGATAAGAATAATAAAAACAGTTATACCTTAATGAATAGAAGTGAGAAAAATTTAAGACAAGGAAATGGAGGAGCTGTCTCTCTGAGGTCCTCCCTTTGGTGCTCTGTCAGCCATATTGTTACTGTTCTGGACATGTGCGAATCTCCCCATCTCTGCTTCTGGAGAGCCTATGTGAAGGATGTCATAGGTTCCTC
Source organism: Dasyprocta punctata (assembly GCA_004363535.1). Taxonomy (NCBI): domain Eukaryota; kingdom Metazoa; phylum Chordata; class Mammalia; order Rodentia; family Dasyproctidae; genus Dasyprocta; species Dasyprocta punctata. Next base: position 15,100 of record RJWM01001322.1, on the reverse strand, counting down.
AGTTTCTGTTGACAAGTCATGAGCTAATTAAACTTGTCATGGCTGTCAGTTGTTCCATGGACTACTTTTTCACTTTCACCCCAGAAATACCCATCCAAAGGTGGGGAACTTTTTTTCCTCCCCCCACCTCACACAGCATCTAGAATTTTGCAGAGCCTGGAATGCATTGTGTTAGAAGAATAAGAAAGGATAGTGCATGAAGTCACCAACTCTAATTTCATGCAATGCCACTTCCAGGGACATTTCATACCCTGGTGGAGGAAGCATGTCTGACTCACAGGAGCAAAAGTTTCTATCACATCCTGGAAAGCAAATGGTTTTTAATCACACAGACCTGACTCATATTCTGACTCCTCTGCCACTACTAACTGTGATCCTGGGTGAATCAGTTCACTTCTCAAAGGCCCATCTACAAACTGGAGAGCATTCAATTATCTCACACAATTGCTTTTAGACTTAAAGGACTTCACCTGGAAAGTCATCTGAAGACAGCTGGGCAGACAGAAGAATAAGTGTCTTGTGCCTTCTTTCCTGCTTCACTCAGTGAAATTTGTTTTGAACAGTGGGTTTGCTTCCCCTCTCCTCAGCCTGGCTTCAGGAGAGGGCCATTATGAGAAACCAATCAACTTCATTGATGAAGCTCAATTTCCCCTTCTTTAGCCAAGTTTTCAAAACAAATCACAACAAAAATCACCCATTTTCTTCAATGAAAAAGGGACAGTTGATGCCCATTGCACTGCACAAATACATGTGCATAATCACATACCAACTCTTACACATACAATACTGGGTCAAGTTTTTCAAGGGTACCATTTAATCTTGCTGGGCAGGAACACAATCACAGAAGATGAGTAACACTATATGTATGTCTTTTGAATGTTCACCACTTCCTGTCAAGAAATCACCTCTGTACGCTCCTAACTGAGGGACAAGTCAATGTCTATAGGGAACTGACAACCATTTATGTTGGTAGAAGTGACTCAGTGGAAAGTCTTGAGTGGAGCAGTATTTTAATCTGTAACTCTATGGATATCTGTCTTTCTTGGCTAAAAGATTCTTCACCAAAGAAGGACAACTAATTCAGCAGAGAATTAAAATGACAATTTGGCTTTAAAACAAAATGAAACAAAAGCCTTAGGTGAGAAGAATGCTGTCTTTAGAATTTGTTGCAAATGTTGCTATAATAAACATGGGCAGTTGTTTCAATAATGGCAAAGAGATATACTGACCTAAGAATTTCATATAAGGTTTTGAAAATGTTTTCCTATCTAATAACATTTTGCTATGGATTCCAAATTGTATTATACATAGAGTTGTGGACAGAAGTTAAAACAAATAATAGTTTTTTTTTTCCAATTTAAAAAAATTTCAATAATATTGTCAAGGCAAGATAAGCAAAAGAAGAAAACAAAACTTGTAACTGAAAATGTAACAGAATAAGGAACAAAAATAAGACATCTGTGGTCTGCACAAAATATGTGGCAGTATAAACAACATTATAAAGTTCCTGACATTCTGGAGAGACCAGCAAAGCTCACTTGCAAGTAATATGGCCAACCTCACATCACTGCAACAAAAATATTACAGCAGACACACAGTCAAAGATTCTGTATGGATCTGTGACCTAAACAAATCATATTAAGAGACTAAAGTAATATATAATGTGAAAGCTGATACATAAATACACAAATACAAAATGTCCCCTGTCATACACAAACAGGTACTCACCATATTTTTGTCTTAATCTTTAAACATACCAACAAATAAAAGACAACTCCCAGTCATCAGCCACCCTGCAAGGTGACGTGTGTGCTAAGTGTGACTCCCAAAGTCATTAGGACAGGTGACAGAGACAAGAGAGCTCTAAGGAAGACACCCTACTTGCTCAGCACACTGATATCTAGGCTCCAAAGCCTAAGTACTGAGGAACTTGGATATGTTTTTCTTCCCCAAATAAAGATGGTAATAACAAGTCTTCGTTCATAAAACCATCTGAGGCATTTGGGTTCATGGCCACAGACAATAGAATAACCAAGAATATGATCTGTAAATCTTGACAGTCCTATAAACTATTATGTTATGATTTAAGTGGGAAGTAACACCAAGCTGGCATTTGAATTTAGCAGCCACATACAACAAAAACTTCTGCTGGGACATGCAAATTAATCTTTAAGAATTTACACTAGAGCTTGAAGGTCACTCCGTGTCTCTACTGATTGGCACCATAGTCTGATGAAATCCAGAGCCTCATCAGTGCCGCCATTGCTGTAGAAGCATACTACTGCCTTTTTCTCTGATGTGTGCCCCACAAATATGTCCAATTACACCCAATTCAGCACACATTTATTAATACAATGAAGAGTTATCTTTGCCATTAGCCAGGTTATCAATGTAACACTACATCTCTTTTTCAAAATTAGATCTAGATTACACAGGTGAGAACTCAATCCATCTAACCTGCTCAGGGACAATTTCAGGGTTAAGGTCCAACACAGTGCAATGTTATTTGATGAAGTTGGCATCTTCCTAAGAGATAGCTGAAACATTTCTTCCCAGCTACATTTCCATGACTCTCTTGTAACTATGTGATTGCATCGGTGTGGCCCTGAGATGTAAGTAGAAGTATGAATATTACATTAGGAAGTCTTCTTAGAACAGAGTAAATCCTCTCTTCTTCTCTGCCCTCTTCCTCCATTGTGATGACTGGATTGCAGGTGGGCTATCTGGAGCTCTAGCAGCCTTTTTGGATCATGAGGATGACACTTCATGGAAGATAGTGTGAGAAAGGAATCTAAGATTTTGTCAGATGTAGGGCCACTTCTGAACTGCCTGCCTCTTGCCTTCTATTTATTGAAAAGGGCGTGTGTATAGTCTCTGTAAGTCATCACATTCACACTGGATTTGAATTGTTTAGTCTTTCCAAGTCTGTGTTTTAACCTGTAAACTAAGAAAAATAAAATACTAGCCCTTCAAAATTATTGCAAATGCCAAAATTGAGATAATTGCTTGAAAAGTACTTTGCAAATTGAAAATTATTATGCTAAAATTCACGTTGTTGCTATTATTTTTTCAGTTTATTATAAATTCCCATAGAAAACCAGGTATGTGATTGACAAATTAAAGCTAGTTGGAAGTAGAGTCTCCAATTTTATTACTCAGGCAACAGAAAACCAGTCCAAGATAATTAGTTGCAAGAAAGTGACCAAAGGTTATTAAACAGTCTCGACTGTTGTGTTCCTAGAATATTTACTACAAAGGTGTTACGGTAGCTAGCTGGAAAAAAACAGCATTTCTAGCTCCATTTAGATTCCAGATTTTTAATTCTTACTCTTCTAATATTGTTTAGAGAACAAAAACAGACTCAAGAATCAAGGTGGATGCAGAGTGATCTACCGATAACATGTTACAGAACCAAATTTGGAATAATGACGTCGGCTACAAAAATGAGTTGCCATAAACTAATGTGAAAATGAAGCACGCTATATTTTAAAGTATGTCGTCTTTCTGAAAAACTTGACTTCAGTAGTGGGTTAATTTTCACTGTTATCTCTGTTGTGAAACTGAATCCTATTTAGTGAACCAGGAAAAAGAAGACAGATGCTGAGCTGAGATCTGATGTAACTTGCAAGGATAAAGAAGAGTTCCCTAAATCCTACTGCTTCTGTTCACCCCTGAGGTACCGATCCGAGGGTATTGCAGCTTTTACCCTCACATTCCAGCACTTTCTCTTTAAATTGGCAATTGGTCTGTAGACTACTTGATCTTAGTAACTAAAACTTACAGAAATGTAGCATCAGTTCCCCCCATATATCCTGAAGTAAACAGCATGCTTTACTATTTGCCAAAATGTTCATAAAAATTCCTCAATAAAATCATAAATTTGGTTTATTTTTCAGACTATCTAAACACACACCAAACCCCAAACCCTTTGGTATGCATGCACATACCCCCCCCACACACACACACTTAAAATACTACTACGGTCTAATAAATATGTGCATACAAGATGAAATTCATAAGTTTGCATAATTTGCTATACACGTGTGTTCTATTTTTATATATTGATTTAGCGAGCTGGGTCCACGTTTCACTGTGAGGGAAAAAAAAAATCCTTTTCCCTGACCACCAAACTGTCCCTGAGCAGTACAAAGCGAGGGAACAAGACTTTTAAGGGCACAGAAGAGGGAAGTGGTTTTACTCAAGGTTCTTGAATAAATCATGCAGTCAGTGAGAAATAGAAACTAAAAAGAAGGACGCTGGTGGGGGTGGACGGGAAGAGGTTGCTCACTCTTTTACAATACTGCCTGGGTCCAGGTGGGAGCAAAACATCTATATATATGTACTGCAAATAATTACACATTTGGCTTCATCATATCCCCAAGTTCTCTGAAGAGAGACCTAACTAGGAAACGTCCAAGGTGAAAGAGAGGCAGTTTGAGAAATTCCTACCCATCAAGCTTTATTGTGTTATTCCAACTAAGCAGAGACAAAAAGACAAATCTCAGCTCCCTACTTTCATTTATAATTGAACCAGGTCCAGAAGGATGAAGGAAGAGCCATCTGTAAGGCACGCTGCATTAGCAGCCGGGGGAATGAAATATTCAAATTACTCTAGGCTACCTCACATAATGACAGGGCTACAAAACCTAACTTGGACCAGGGAAGGGAGAGGGACCAAAGAAAGTTTTTGTTTTGTTTTGTTTTATTGTGCACAAAATGTTATTCCCAAAGAGACAGGATATGTAGCAAAATATGTGAAAGAAAAAAAAAAAAAAAAAAACAAAGTGTTCCAATTTATTTACCACCTTCAGAAGAAGCAGAATAAGGAAAGAAGGGAGGAAGAAAGGATAGGGAGAGAGAGAAATGCTGCCCAAACCCACCCGTTTGGAAGCCCTCCCACTTGAGATGCAGGGATGCTGCTCTTCTAGTGTTTTGCCTCATGGAAATGAGGGGTGCTCTTTTTGGGGGAGGGTGGAGTTGGAGCTGCTTGTTCTGATACCGTTAATCAGGGCTGCTGAAATGGGTGACATGGTAAGTGGCTCTAGCCCCTAGCAGCAGTCAAGATGGAGTGACAGCCTCCATTTAAGATGTCACTGCACATAATAAAGTGTAAAACTATACTTAAAATAAACGAGAGAGAAACAATAAACTTGACTCAGTATTTGAACTTTCACAGACATGCGGAGACTGGAGGAGGAAGCATGTGTGACTGGGTGCTTTGGGACTTCTCTGAGGTCCCTGTTTCTGCAGTGCTTTCCTGGTTGTCTGTTTCGGGAAGAATCTAGTCTGGTCCAAGAGGAGGTCAAGTGGTCTAGCTGTGCACTGGGCATCTGGTTAGCTCACAGCCGTAGACTCCCAAGATATCAGGTACACAGCCAGCCCTGCTGGCACTATCTACCCGAGAGTCCCCCACAGCTCCTGACTTCAGAAATCCCCGGAGACTCCTCTGGCTCTCTGTGCCCTCTGACTGTCCACCTGTGCCAAGGTGGCCTTGCTGTGACTGGTTTTATCTCTTCCAAAGATTTAACACAGTGCTGTCAAGGCGGGTTGGCCCCAAATTGGAATGATACTTCTTTTTCTTCCCCTCCCGGCCCTGCAATTACTATTTCATGTGGGGGTGGATTCAATGTCAAAGCAAATGTTTTCCTTATGTTTCTTTCTTTAAAAAAAAAGGGGGAAAAAATCATAAATGGGAGCCAGCAGACAAAGCGCCGAGCCAGCCACCCAGAATCCTGCATTACCCAATGGGCACCCATCTGGACTTTGTGTGTTAGACTTGGGGACACTAGTTCTGGAGGTGATTCACCTCACCCTCTGCCCCCAGAAATGTATGTTTATGCCACATTTAAAGATAGAACTTGGAATGGATCACCCCCCTCACCCACAGCACATTTCTGGAAGGGGTTCAGGCAATGTGGTAATTTGTTGCCTACCTATTGATTTGTACATGCACTTTCTATTCTCATATTAGACTGTCTGGTACATACTTAAGAATAGACACTATTAAATATCTTTTTAGTATGGTATAAAATACATGAAATAAGAACACACAAATCATAGCAGTGCAGTTGGATGAAGCTGCTTAAAGTACACACATCTTTGTATCCAGAGTGGAATTCCAGAGACTCAGCAGTAGCACCTGGAAGACCCAGCCCTTTTATGGCCTCCAGCTCAACAGGTAATTTTGGGACTTAATTTCTGCTTACATTTCCTCATCACGCCCATTGGGGCCTGGCACCCTCGCTCACATAGGGATTTACCAAATATTCACAGTGCCTATTCTCCGCTGGGCACCACGCTGGGTGAACACAGTAGGTACGCAAGACACATGGATGGAATCAACTAACTGAAAAGAGAAAGAAACAGCTTTTACTTGCAAGCTTCTTGGCTGTTGATATTAAAAGAGTAAAAAAAGAAAGACCTCGGACCAGCACACCTTGAGGAGGCTAAGTAGAATTTTAGATTGCAACCTGCACTCTCGCTTTGCACTTGGCTGCTTGTTGGAAGGCTCCGGAAGGGACTGTGACGGTGACAGAGAGAAACAGCACTGAGGACAGAAAGGCTTCCACCTGACCACAGGCACCGGAAGTGATCTTCCTCCCCTCCCCCGACAGGCACCGTGGAGCAGGGCCCCTTGCATCATCTCCCTGAAGTCTCCCACGCAGCAGAGCCAGGACCAATGTCTGCAGCCCCAGTGTCACTTCCCACCAAGCCAGGCTGCAGTCACTCAGCGCGGGAGTTTTATTAGCCATAAGCCGTGACACTGTGCATTGATATATTTAAGCAATAATGAACAAGAAAATGGCAGTTGTCTGAAGCAGCCATTAAAGTGGTAAAAACAACCAGCAGTGTTTTGCACGTACAAAGCACCACTCACAGATCTGTGATTCCGTAACGGATAAAAATGACACCGATTTGGGGGGAAAGAAGTTATGGGATCCCAGAAGAAAAATCGCCGGTGAAACCTAAGTGCTGTATGAGCATGAGCTGGCTGTGTGTGAGGATATAAATGGGTAACTGGGTTGTTCTGAAATTTGCTGCCAAATGAAAATTCCCATGCATTGTATAGTTCAGCCTGCCCCCAAAAGTCTAAGCAACCCAAAAGCTAGGAACTATAATTTTAAATTGTAAAACTAAAAGTGTTATAGTGAAGAATACTAAATAGATCCAAGTGTTCACACTAAACAGCCCACCGAAGATTCAAAATATGGCCTTGGGTTGCAGCCTGAATCTGCCCGGTGGTTGTAGGAAGTTTTCCTTGGTAAACTGAGCTGGCGCGGTCACCTTAATGGAAACATGCTGGGCTACAGAACACTCACAGCATGACGTGGAGGTTAAAAAAACAGGCTTCAGTGAGCTTGGAAAATGTCTTTTAGAAATCTTTTTGCACTCTTTGTCAATACTCAATTGGCTACAGGTGGATCACACTGACTTCACTGACTAAATATGTTAAACGGAGTTATGTAACTCATATGATTAAGAGGGTGGATGAGATAACATGGTTTGGGTTCTTAAACTTTTAGTATTTTGAAAGTTAAAATGCTGCTCTGGGGGCTGCTACTTATCTTCATTTAATTAATGGCTCTCTATCCTTTATTTGGCTAAACTTCAGACAATAATTGAAAATATGCATCTCTAGTAAAGAAGTAAGACTTCACTGTCAGGATCAAATATTATTAACTTACAATGACCATTTGCTTAGAACCTTCCTAGTGTCATGTTAAGTTTTTTTTCTTTAAATTACAGTATTTCTTGATATTTTTTTCTATTGTACTCTTTAACTTGAACTTTGAAAGTCATTGCCAGCGTATCAGAAATATCACTGTCTCCCATCAGGTTATGTCCTTGAGACATATTTTGTTTCCAATGTATTTGTCACCAACATGTTTTGTATACGTTTACTCTATTAAAAAAAAAATCTGGGTTCCAGGGGCACAGGGCATCCTCTGTCTTGCTCATTACAATATCCTTGGTTCTGGAGGCAAACAAAGGAGATCTGCAAATATTTGTTGCATTTTTTCTTTAGACAAAGGAAAGAAGGGAGGAAGAAAGGAAAGAAGGAAAAAAAGAAAGATACTTTCAGAATATGGCTAAATACCATTTCTACTCTTCAGATTTCAAACTGTCTGCCTTACAATTTCCAGTGTATCACAGTGTATCTAAGATTGTTGGGTTCCTCAATGAACTGCTACATGGATATCAAATTTTAATTCTCATTTACATTTTATCTTTGACAACTTTTAGCATTATACCATGTATTTGAACTATGTGCTTTGCTTGTTTTATCATATCAGGAATTCTCTGGGTCCCAAGCTAAACTTTGCTTTACTATACATATGTGCATATGTTGTGACAAGCCTAAAATCATGATACATATATATCTATATATAGATATAGATAGATATAGATAGATAGATAATAGATACATAGATATTCAATGTTTGTAATAAATACATTACTTTCCTCCATTTTCCTATGAACTCTGATTCTGCTGCACTAAGAAATATACTAAGATTCTCAATCAGTTTTCTCTAGGGATTGCATTTCATAGTACTGGTATTAACATTACACTGACTTCTATCCTGAATGACCAAACTTTATGTGATGCTTTTTTTTTTCCTATAACCACATATGCAATGTTAGAATGTCTTAAGATCTTATAGCCAGTGCATTTAAAAAAAAAAATCACACCAAAGAAGAAGTAATTATAAATATGATTGTGAGCATATGTGTGCAGCATTTCTGGGTAAATTATCTCTGGAAAAAATACTTTTCCGATTTTTAACATGTTCTGCAATGCTCAAATTGTGCTCACTTCAGCAGCACATACACTAAAACTGTAATGCTCAAAATTAAATAGAATTTTTAAAAAATTAAAGATTTTAACTGAGGCCACTATTTTATTTAAGATTATGAAGGGAAAAACAATCAGAAAGTCCTTGTGTGACAAGGACTTGGGTTACACCGGGCCGCGTGAGGGAGGGCTGGGGGACGAGCCTTTGTGCTTGGTCATCCCTGTGCGAAGCTATTCATATAATATGACAATGATGGCTTACATCAAAAGCCACAGTGCAAATAATCCCCTTCTCCATGCCATCCCAGAGCAAAAGCTGGCCTCTAAAATAAGGGGCAATGTGCCAGCATAGATGTTCCCTGTATGCCAGCTAGCTCTGTGGAGAGGGGAAGGCGAGGGAGGGTGTTTTTTCCTCCTGAGTTGGGTTTTACAATGAATGTTGACTGGCACCAGGAGGCTACCTTGGGCCCCCAGAGCCTTCTTAAAACCCTGGCAGCCTGCCAGGGGAGCTCCAACTTTGCAGCCCAGCAAAAGCCACATTGGCAGCTTGTCAGGAGCCAGGGAGTTACATGGCGCCCTGGGGGTAATAATATTTTCCAGAACGCTCAAGCTAATAGTCCCAGGATGGGTGATTCAGAGGACTCTAGGTATGCTCTTCCCTGTCCTCAGTCTTGGAACTCTCATCTGTCTCCGCAAAGTGCTGTATCACACTCTGCTGACTTTCTGGGCACAACTGGGGACCTGATCCTTTGTTTCACTGTACCTCACTGCTGAGGGTGCTGTATTCCAGCGATGCACGCCTTCAACTTACTATTATGCTTTGAACTCGTCTTTTTTTAAAGGAAAAAAAAAAGATATTGTGCATGTACGCAGAGACCTTGTGGAAGAAGGTACATTCTGTGACTTCTTAAAAGAATAGAATTACATATGCATAAATACATAGTTTAAATATACACAAGTCAGCTAGGATGTCTAGTTCCCACAGGGGATTCTCCCTAGATCAATGGGCCACACTCTTCTGTTGCTTTTCCTAGAGTAGCTGCAAAAACTGGCAATGGGTTGCCTTTTGTTCTCCCACCAAAGGTCTAAGGAGAAAGATGCTGAGCTCAGACCCTCGAAATTTATCCTTGGTTTCTTAAGTTTTATTCTTTAAATTAATAATCTCGCCAAGATGGCTTCTAAAATTTGGCATAACATTCCCTGTTACACAGAAATGTGTAGGGCTCTCTATGTTTTATCGATAAAAAACATACAGGTGGACTAATCAATTTTGCTCTTTTAAGCTTTCGGATTAAAAACAAACTTCACCGTGCCACTGAGCCTTCTAGGGGAGTTGAACGACTTCGGGGAGGTGAAGTGTGAGCCAGAGCATACTGATCACAAAAAATAATGAAGTATAACATGCCCATAGACTGATTTGTGTTAAACTAATAACTCCCTCTCTCTCTCTGTCACACACATACACACCCTCTATTTGTTTTAGAACAATGATCTGAATTTACTTACCCTGTTGAAAAGTAGGGTAGCCATTTCTCTTTATATAATGACTTTTTTTCAGGCCCTGTATAGCAACTGCATTGAAACCCACACCCAGGTTGATGCCAGTTTTACGTGTTGAAACAAACCAGTCACTCTTTCTCCTGCTAAGCAGTTAAATTAGAGAGTATTCAATTAATAACAGCTGAATATTCTGTCACATTTAGGAAGATGTATGGTAAGACAAGCGAGTTGTGATGTATCTGACAGAAATGATAAAGGTTCTCCCCACACAGTCTGGCAGATACTTGGCTCCTACTGCGGCTCTTTCTCATGTTCTAAAACGTCAGCAGCACAGACCCAAGATCTAGCGCCGGCTTCAAGAAAAGAAACGCTCCAAAGTGAAGAGGGAAGCGTTTGCCAAGTTCTTGAAAGGTGCCCAGTCTCTGCTTGTTCCCGCGAGTACAGGGACCAGTGTTCCCACCTGCAGGCTAGCGGGACACACAGGCAACAGGGCAGCAGGAAGAGGCTGCCATCCAGAGCTGGGGAGAGGCACTGATGTCCCACCTGCTCCAGCCAGCCACGCCGAGACATGCGTTTCCTCCACCTCGGCCTTCCAACGGCCACGGAGAATTCATGCTATCTGAAGACAGAGAGCAGGGCAGTGACCCTCCCTGCAGCACTCACTGGGAATCAGCACTCACAGGGGCCTTCCGAGGCTGCTTTGGCCACCTTCAGAGGCTAAGCGAGGGAACCGCTCAAACTGCCTCGTGCCCATTCCCAACCAAGAGCCCTTCCTTTATCCACATTCTTTTCGGAAACTGCCGGGGCCCAAATTGAAAAGGAAATAAAAGAGACCACAGTAAAATTGCTAACATACGGGAAGGCACAGAGCAATCCATGACATAATTCTATTACACGTTTCCCCCAAGTCCAGCCAGCCAGTCACAGTGACCCAGGGGAGGAGGGGCCAAACTCATTTCCAAGATCCAGCGAGGTCAACCCTGCGCAAGGCTGGGTCACTCACAAAGGGGTCCCGGCGAACTGCGCGAAGACAAACGTGTTCTTGCAAAATGTGTTTTTCCAAGTCCAAGGAATTCCACTGCTAAAATCGAAATGGCATTTGGTGAACTGGGGACCCACGCACCCCCAGGAATGTGAGACCGAGAGGTGTAAAGAACTGTTGCAGGGACAATGAGAAGCAAGGGCCAAAAACCCAAAACAAATTCCCTCCTTCAGAGACAAAAACGAGGGATAACGGAATAAGGAGAATCAAACCGGCCTGTTTTTATGAAGCATTAGACGTAAAGTCTTTCAAAACTAGTCACTTTTATTTTCAAAATTGAGTTACACCACCTAAAAAAAAAAATCTGAGCCCCATGCTTTGTGCGCTTTTTACTAATTATGAAGCATTTCAAAGAAAAGAACAAGCAAAGACAACATCGTGTGCTTTTTTTGTTCTTTTTTTTTTTTTTTACTTTCCACCAAGAAATTTTGACAGCGGAAAAGAAACAACACAGGACTTGCACTTCTCTTCGTGGATTTCCAGAATTTGGGTCATCGTGACCAATCTCTCATCAGACCCATCACCACAAAAATTTCAAAACACAAACTTACTCATGTTTGCCAGTAAGAAATCAAATTCATCTTTCAAAACCCTTTCAAGTTGTAGTCTTTTGAAATTTTCATGCCAAAACACACATACACGTTATTATTTTTCCCCCTCAAAGGTAGTTTATAAAATTGAAACTGATGCCAGGGATTCTATATACATTCCCCTAGAGCAGAAAATAGGTATATAAATGTGGGCCACTGCGAGAGGACCCCTCTCTTCTGCCCCAAAGACAGAGGTCGCACCTGGAAGACTGTGTGTGCACCATCTCAGCTGATTCATGTGGCCACTACCCACATGTAACTCACCCCTTCAAAAATGGTCCAAGTTCCATAAAATGATTATTATGGTCAACATTCTCATCTATTTTATTGGCAAATACCCTGGGTTAATAAAGCCCCGGTGGTGTTTATGAGCAGAAGATCACTTTATTCCCTAATACACCAAGTGACACTGTGGGGCAACAGGCCCTACCGCTTAATTAGATTATATAACTGTCAGGAGTTGGTGAGCTTTTGAATTTATATTTCAATTAATATTTAATAGAGCTTAATTAACAATTCCCCCCTCTCCTCCTTGCACACTCTGCATTCTCTCCTATGTCTTATTTCTCAAATCTGGCTCCAGAATGGAATGGCAGTTTGGTTCTCAGGCTTTGGTAGTGCGGCACTGGCACACTAGAAGACTGTGCTTGGGACTCCATTTGCCCCGACCCTTGCAGAAGACAACTATGGGGAGATGTGGGTCTCTTTCTTAAGAGTCCAGCCTCCATCTGTGTGAATATCCCAGCACTGAGTGAGTGCACACAGACACAACCTTGAAGGGAGCTTAACTGACACACAAACTGCCTGACTCCTCTAACCAGCTCAGTTTTGCGGAGCCACTTTGAAGGCTCCCACAGCACTGGAGGAAAAGAAACCGTATTGAACCGCATGAATCACACAGTATAGACAGTCAAGTTTCAGGAGCGGTGGTTCCCAAACATTTGGTCTTGAGGCCCAGTGGAGAACTCTGAAGAATAGTTGTTTATGCAGGTTGTATCTGTTTGTACTATTTCAACTCTTAAAACTAAAAAATTTTAAATGTGTATCGTCAATTTAGTTTTAAAAATAATGAACTGATTATCTGTTAACATAAATGGCACATTCTATGAAAAATAGTATTTTTGAAACAAAAAAAATAAGGAGAGAAGGTTTGGTTTACATATTTGTAAATATTTTTACATCTGACTTAATAAAATGTAGTTGGACTGTCATTTCTCTTTCTGCAGTCAGCCTAGGGTAGTATCATAACTAAGTACCCCTGGAAAATGCCAGTGAACACAAAAGACTGAGAGTAGAAATGCCAGCACTGTATTAGTATTAGTATCAATCTAGTCTGGGAGTTTAGCATCCATGGAGCATACGTGGAGAATTGTCAAAATGTTTTAAAGACAGCATTGCAGGTCTAGGGCAGGCACATTCTGCCTTTGCTGCCTGAGACCTTAATCTTTATTATTTTTAAGTAAACAGAGGACACATAAACCAGCAGGAAATAGTCACAGTGAAGACAAAACTGAGTGCAGGTTTTCTGCTCCAAATCCTGTGTACTGGTTGTTATAGAACTTTCTAGCCTAACATAAAAGATAAGGATCATTTTTTTTTTAAAGACAAAGACATAGAAAGAAAAAGGGAAAAGGACAAGCAAAGTCTTGCCTAAGCATCCTGTAGGACACCTCATTTCACCATCTAAATTCCCTGAGAAAGCTCTGCGGCTGCCAAAGATGCTGGTCGGGGCAGCAAGACAAGCAAGAGGACATCACGCTGTGTCACAGATTTGTCCGCACCAAATGCCCAGACACAAACTATGCTATGTGATTTGTTTGATGGGCTTTGTAAAAAAATTATTTCTAACATTCTGTTTGAGAATGAATTTTAGTTGCTAAGAAACTGGTTTCTTATTGTAGACTCGGTGAGACTAAAGATAAAGCAACAGTCAAAATAGGATGTTATTTTGACAGTAGCCATATCATAACTATAAATGATATAGTTTATCTGTACATTGTTACCCTCTCTAATGGAATCTAAATGCTGTATTCTCTTATTTTTCATACATATACAAAGATACACACATGCATTTTTGAAAGAAAGGCCACTAGATAGAAGTGAGCACTCAGGGATGTGTATGTATACACACACACACACACACACACACACACTCATACTGCCCAGCCCCCAGTTTGAAATCTCCTTTCAAATGAAGCTTGACAGGCATACATACAAATAGTGCACTGACTATATTTCAAATATTTGCTACATTTGAAGCATTTTTTAAAAAAGATGAAATGCCATTTTTAAAAGATAATGTATATTTTTCTTTATTCAGTTTAAGTCATAGATTTTTTTTTTTTTTATGTAGAGTTATAAAAGCTTGGATATGTCTGCCTTCATTCAAACCCTCATCCTCACATCCTGACTCCTGACCCATCAGACAAAGGTAGTGACTGAGACCTTCTACACTGGCCTGCTTGGTCCATGGTTGTAATGTACGCATGTACGCTTTGCTCAGGGACAGATTCACTCTTTCTCCCTCATGTATGTCCACACAATCATCCTCTAACCACTCTCCTATAAAGTTTCTTACATGGTCAGGGTCCAAACTTTGATAATACAGAGAGTACATCATGTGAAAGATCAAATCCACCCAAACTCTCTGCAAGTAAAAATCAAATACTTAAATATGTATTTTATTCCACTGTGGCATTGCTGACAAGTAGTATCTGTCAGAATTTGAAGAAGCAAAAAACAAATATTGTACCATTTCCCATCTGTGTCTGCCCTGGGTTGACTGTAATAATAATGCTATTAATCATCATTCTCACCTGTTTCTAAGATACTGACACTTAAATTTCTGAGGAATATTACACAGTTGTTAAAAATAGCCATTGAAAGTAATATATGAGCATGCAAAATTCCTATATTGTTTTAATGATTTTACTGTGTAGGTTCCAATTTTGGTCATTTAATATATCATATGCATATGCAAATGGCTAAAAACCGAGGAGGGCACTGAAAAATCCAATGAGTTGCTACACTTGAGGGACAGTATCAGCTTTTCTACTTTGTTTTCCAAACTTTCTGTAATGCTTTAGTACCATCTTGATGATAAAAAGAAAAAGTCTTCAGAGTTTAGTTGTACTTGGGTTTTCCTCCTTTGGGTTGTTTTTCACTGAGTATGAG